>WNWK01031605.1:0-22589 GCA_009830355.1 Cherax destructor
GGCCAGAGACTAAAAAACCTCAATCAAGGAAAAGATCTTGGAGGAGTATAACACCAGGCACATCTCCTGAGGCGCACATCAACCAAATAACTGCTGCAGCATACGGGCACCTAACAAACCTAAAAACAGCATTCCGATATCTTAATAAAGAATCGTTCAAGACCCTGTACACTGTGTACGTTACGCCCATATTGGAGTATGCAGCCCAGTTGGAACTCACACCTAGCCAAACACGTAAAGAAGCTAAAGAAAGTGCAAAAGTTTGCAACAAGACTAGTCCCGGCTAAGGGGTATGTCCTATGAGGAGAGGTTAAGGAAATCGACCTGACGACACTGGAGGACAGGAGAGATAGGGACGACATGATAACGACATATAAAATACTGAGAGGAATTGACATGATGGACAGAGACAGAATGTTCTAGAGATGGGACACAGCAACAAGGGGTCACAGTTGGAAGTTGAAAACTCAGATGAATCACAGGGATGTTAGGAAGTATTTCTTCAGTCACATAGTGGTCGAGAAGTGGAATAGTTTGGGAAGCGATGTAGTGGAGGCAGGTATGATAAAGCTCATGGTGCAGGGAGAGTGACTCAGTAGCAGCCAGTGAAGAGGCAGGGCCAGGAGCTATGAATCGACTCCTGCAACTACAGCTAAGCGAGTACACACACACACACGCACACACACACACACACACACACACACACACACACACACACATACACACACACACACAGTACACACCAACACACAGCACTCACACACACATACACACATGAACAACATACTCACAAATAAAAACAGCACTAATGCACCACAAAACCTAGCCTATTAAAAACAAAAAAGGGGGCCCAGAGGAGAAGTCAAGACTCAGGGGATCAGAGGAAGATGGGGCTGGAAGGGAAGAATGGATGGAAGAGCATTGTAAAAGGATGGAACAATAGTGGGGATGCAAACTAGGATGCTTTCTGAAAAAAATGGATGGAGATAAGACTTAAGTAAGGCCCTATCAGACCACCAAGCAAGGCCAAGGAATGAAAGGGGCGAGATGTTAGGAGTGACAGCAGCAAGTGAGGGGGGCAGGTAGAGAAGATGACAGATTCCATGGAGAGGCATGACCAGGCCACCAAGAGTGACAATGGCTATGCACAAATGGGACCCAGAGACACAAAGTGAAAGGCAGTGGAAGGAGGAGAGGGAAAGGTCAATCTTTATTCACAGGCTTCAGGAGAGGAACGGACGACATACAATAAAAGACAGCAGAAAGAAAAACAAGAATTGAAAATATCATCAAAGAAATAGGTGAGAGGACATAACTGAGATAATAAATTTTCAGAGAATAGTGAAGTACGGCGGCGAGAAATCAGCCAGTCAAAGTAATTTTCAATACAGAATCGGTCAGGAACAGGATCCTGCAGGAGGAATCTTACAAAGGAAGGAATCATCAATATAGAGGAGGGTGTTCCTAGATCGTGACAGAATGAGACCAAAATGACAGCAGCTGAGGGAGAGGAGTCAGAAACAAAAGGGACTAGAAAGAGAGACTAGGACAGAGCAGAGAACAACCAGAGCTGGGCAGAGCAACAAGGCAAACACTAACAGAACCACCCTCGAACCCACAGCCAAGCACATTATCCCAATACGAACCACAATCCACACTCACAGCCCCCCCCACACTCTGCAGTAGAATCCCACAGCACCAAAAGGTCCCTCACTCTCCCAACCCCACAGACTTACCAGAATACAGTGTTGGAGACGAAACTGAAAGTATGGTATACCAATGCTGATGAAATAACGAACGAGTGGAGTGGAACGAAAAAATCAAAGAGGCAGCACCAGACATCATAGCTCTCACAGAACCAAACTCACTGTTATGGTAAAGATGACATCTTTCCAATTGGGTATCAGATCCTGAGGAAAGACAGAGGAAACAGAAGGGGTGGAGGAGTGGCACTGCTCATCAAAAACCAATGGCATTTTGAGGAGCAAGAGAGAGGAGACAGAGGAGAAGCAAGAGACTACATAATATTAGCACTTCAGTCTGGAGGTCTGAAGGTGGTAATTGCAGTGATGTATAACCCACCACAGAATAACAGGAGGCTAAGACAAGAATATGATAAGAGTAACAGAGCAATGATTGACACACCTGTTGAAGTGGCCAGAAGGGCTTATGTAGGCAGGACAAAGCTACTGGTTGTGGGTGGTTTCAATCACAAAGAAATTGACTGGGAAAACTTGGAGCCATGTGGGGCTCATAACGGGGAGGGCTGAGATGATGAAGGTGGTACTGGAAAACCTCATGCATCAACACGTTAGGGAGACAACCAGAGAGAGAGAGGAGAGGACGAACCAGCAAGACTGCACCTAGTATTCACCTTGAGCAGTGCAGATATTGAGGATATCGCTTATGAAATACCCTCGGAGCTAGTGATCATGTGGCTCTGAGCTTTGAATACATAGTAGAGTTGCAAGTGGAGAGGGAAGCAGAAAGAGCAGTGCAAATAAAGCCAAACTACAAGAAAGGGGACTACACAGGCATGAGGAACTTCCTGTTGGAGTTCAGGGGGCAGAGAACTGGCAGGGAAATCAATAAATGAGATGATGGAACATGTGACAACAATTTGCAAGGCAGCAGAGGAGAGTTTTGTACCCAAAGGGCAACAAAATAACGAGAAGGCTAGGACGAGCCCCTGATTTACCCTGGAGGTGTAGAGAGGCCAAAACCAAATGCAATAGAGAATGAAAGAAGTATAGGAGGCATAGGGCCCAGGAGAATAAGGTGAGCAGTTGTAGAGCCAGAAATGAATATGCACAGGTAAGAAGGAAGGCCCACGACAATACGAAAATGACACAGCAGCGAAAGCCAAGTCCGACCCAAAGCTGTTGTACAGCCCATCAGGAGGAAAACAAAATAAAGGAGGTAATATATACACATAATCAGTATAAGTGATCCTTTATTGACAACATCCTCTTAAGGGGGCCCTTGTAGCAGGAAGAGGCTATCGGTCTGAGGAATTGGACCTCTTGGTCTTCTTCCTTAGGGCCGAACCTAATTACCCCCCCAAACCCCTCCCCTTTCCCATCTTCCCCCATCCTCCCTTTCCCTTTCCTCCTCCTCCTCATCCCTCCCTATTTCCTTCCCATTTTTACCCTGGGAGCTCTCCACATGCATTCTAGTTCTAGGTAGGGGAAGGGTACCGTGGTCCAATCCCATTCCGTTGAGGTTCTTGGCGGTGGTGTAGTTTGCCGTGGAATCTGGATCGCCTGGGAATGTCCCGATCCCTCTCCGGTCTCCCGCAGGGTGGCCTTGGGTATCTTTCGGACGATGGGTGTATCTCTGAAGGCCACCTTTCGGATTCCGGGGATGGTGGCCGAAGGCGGTATGCTTTGTGGCGGATATCTGGCCGCCCTCTCTTTTGTCCGCCGAGGTGGCTCGGTGGATGTGAGGTTGCTATCCCGGATTGCTGGTTTACTGGCATGAAGGGTAGGGTATGGCATGGATTCCATGCAGCATCTGCACTACTTGTGGTGTTGAGGTCCTCTTGGCGTGGAGGGGGATTTACGCCCCTTTCATTCCTCCTAGGAGCTATTCCTCCACATTCCCTCTTTTATTTTTTTTTTATTTTTATTTTCTTTCCTTCTTTCTTTTTTCTTCTTAAAAACAAAAAGAAAGAAGTAACCTAACCATGGATGCCCTAATCCGTGAACCTAGCCCCGGGCCCCTTCTTGATACCGCACCTAGTTCTGACCATACCTTGTTAATGGACAACTCTAATACCCCTGTACCTCTTGCTGGTGCTGGTTCATCACCTGCTTCAGGTACCAGGGATCCGACTGGCCCTTTAGATACGTCTGACCTTCGCTATTCTCTGACCTTGATTCCGGCTTCTCTCTTAACGGTGAAGAAATTTTCGAATTGCCCTCCCGTCACACGTCGGACCACCCCCGGTCCCGCACACAAACGACCACGACCCTTACATGACGATTCGACACTTCCTTCTCGTTCATCTCAGAAACGACCAGCTCATCACGCACTCCCCTTAAACTCTTTGTTTCACACTACTCAATGGACAAAGTTTTTTATTCTGCGACCGACTTCTCCTAATACCTATCTTTCAGACCATAGTATTGGTAAGGCTCTGCTACGCCATGTTGGTAAAGATATCTCATTTCACGGTCTCAAGAGCAGCACTCACATCATCACGGTCCAGAATGCTGGCCAAGCTCGTGATTTTTATCTTCTTACGACCATAGATACTGTTCCTATCACTATTGACAAGCATCATTCTCTCAATTCTTTTAGTGGTTCTGTCATTTTACCCCACACTATTGTCCAACGGAATTTCCAGACATGTGGTGATGACATTTTGGAGCAGCTTGAGCTCCAAGAACTCCCTATCCTTAAAGTTGACACTTTTGTCCTCCCTGCCAATAAGCGAAGACGTTATCCTTGCAATATAGCTCGTTTAACATTTGACTGCCGTGAACTACCACCTTCGGTTTACATTGCAGGTCAACATTTACAAGTTCGAAAGGTGACCCCTACACCACAACAGTGTAGAAACTGCTGGCGTTTTGGTCATCCAGCGAAATATTGCAGGTCCATGGCCGAATGCCCAGTCTGTGGTGCCGACGACCATGCCAGTCCTTCTTGTACTCTACCTCCCTCTTGCCTTAACTGTCATGAGGCACATCCATCGTACTCTCCCCGTTGTCAGGTTTACCTGAATGACCGGGAAATCCGTTGTCTCAAAGAGGCAGAAGGCTTCTCATATGCTATGGCCGTCTCTCATCTACGCCTACAAGGGAGACTTCCCCATATTTCCTATTCTCGCACTGTTAAACATCGCCCCACTCCTGGGGTCCCAACTTCCTCGACTTCCTCTGTGGTTACAACATCCTCCATCACCCCTGTCTCGAATCCTTTTGCTGTTCGTGGCTCAGAGGTCCCTACCTCGGCATCCCATACTGTCACCTCTCCTTCCTCTACTCACTCGCACAGTTTTGTGTCTACAAGCCCTCATCCCCCCATCTAAGTCTCAGCGCCCCCCTTCTTCTCATAAGTCCGGCAAAAAATCCCTATTGCCGGGTTCTTCGCCTTTGACTAGTTCTGTAACGTGTGTGGAGGTTCATCCTCCTCCTCGTACAATATCTTCATCCCCTGTCCCCTCTCAAGTACCTTCCCTGACTGTCCCTCCCCAGGCCACTTCCACTCCTGTCCCCTCCCAAGCCCCTTCGACAGTTTCCTCTTCCATCTCCTCGCCCTCTACTTTAGTACAGTCCTTCCATTTCTAATGTTGTCCCACATTCTGCATCTTTGTCTTCCGAAAATCTGGAAGCTATCGCAGAATTTATTGCAGAGTCTGGAACGTTGATGGACACCGCTCCACCTCCAGTTCCTCCTCCACTGGTTATTTGCAGTGGAATATCCGAGGCCTCAGGGGTAACCGGGGTGAGCTTCAGGTGTTGCTCTTCCAGTTTTCCCCTGTTGGGGTCTGTTTGCAAGAACCCAAATTACAATCCACTGTTATCTGGCCCTTTTCAGGCTATGATTTGTTATATTCATCGGATCCTTTTTCCGATGGAACCTTTAACGAAAGAGGTCTTCTTATATGCACTGGTGTTCCATACCATCAGCTCTATGTTCCTTCTTCCTTACATTACACCGCAGTCCGTATCCACTTCAATAAGTGGTATACACTCTGTTCTTTATATCTCTCCCCTTCACGGGCATTGTCTATCCCAGATGTTGATTTTCTGGTTTCTTCCTTACCGCCACCCCTTCTGTTACATTTCTTTGGGGAGGGTCGCACTGTGACTCCCGTGGCGGTCAGTTGGAGGCATTTCTTGCTTCTCTCCCCCTCCATGTTTTAAATACGGGTACTCCTACCCATTTTGATCCTCAAACTCATTCTTTCTCTTGTATCAATCTCTCCATCTGCTCTTCCTCAACAGTCCTTGACTTCACCTGGTCTGTCCTCCCGGACTTACATGACAGCAATCATTTCCCAATCATCCTTAAGTCCCTTACGCTTTTTCCACCTCCTCGTTGCCCACGCTGGCAATTTGACCAAGCAAAGTGAAACCTTTACGCACATCTTACTGCCTTTCATGAGGTTCCTTCCTCGTCCTCCATTGATGAGGTTTTACATCGCTTTTCGTCCTCCATCTTCACAGCGGCTTCACATTCAATTCCCCAAACCTCGGGCAAGCATTCTCAGAAGTGCGTGCCTTGGTGGTCTCCTGCTTGTGCTCGGGCAGCAAGTTTGAAACGCGCTACGTGGGGCAGGTATCGGTATAACAGAATCACAGAGAGACTCCTTGATTTTAAGCAGAAGAGAGCAATTGCTCGCTGTGTCATACGTGACGCTAAATGCATTTGCTGGCGAGATTACGTTTCTACGGTCACTTCGGCTTCCTCAATGAGTGCAGTCTGGAAGAAAGTGCGGAAATTGAGTGGTAAATTCTCCCCCGACCCGGCTCCTGTTCTTCAGGTTGCCGGTGTCGATAAAAGCACACCCTTGCTGCCACTGAAATTGGTAATCATCTCGTCCGCATTTCTCAGGGGCTCCATCTCTGTCCCTCGTTCCTTTCTTCTAAGTCTGCCAGCGAATTAAAGCCCTTAGATTTTTCTTCTCACAGAGAAGAATCTTATAATGTGCCTTTTACCCTTCAAGAACTGGAAGCAACACTCTCTGCTTGCCGATCATCGGCAGCTGGGCCAGATGGCATACATATTCATATGATACAGCATTTACATCAGTCTGCTCTTACTGTCCTCTTACGACTCTTTAATCTTATATGGTTGCAAGGAGTTATTCTCCAACTGTGGAAGTCTGCTATTGTTCTTCCTTTTCGCAAACTGGGTACTCCGGGACATGATACCTCCCACTACCGTCCCATCGCTCTTACCAGTGCAGTTTTCAAGGTGATGGAACGTCTAGTTAATAGACGTTTGATGTGCTATTTAGAGACTCACAGTAGTCTCTCCACTAGTCAATATGGCTTTCGTAAGGGCCGTTCTGCCATTGACCCCTTACTGCGCTTGGATACGTATATTCGTAATGCCTTTGCCTATAACCACTCGGTTACCGCCATCTTTTTCGATCTTGAGAAGGCTTATGACACAACTTGGAAGTACAATATCTTGACCCAGGCCCACTCCTTAGGCCTCCGAGGCAATCTATAAATTTTACCTTAAGGCTTTCTTAATTGAAAGACATTTCCATGTCCGGGTTAGTAATGAGCTTTCCCCGGACTTTGTCCAAGCTGAAGGTATCCCCCAGGGTTGTGTTCTGAGCACACTATTTCTCCTTGCCATAAATAATCTGTCATCAGTTCTCCCATCCAACATTTGGTCATCGCTTTATGTGGATGACTTTGCTATAGCTTGTGCGTGTGCTGACTGTCACCTCATTGCAGTTTCCCTCCAGCATGCCGTCAAACGAGTTTCCGATTGGGCCACCTTTCATGGGTTTAAATTTT
The DNA here is from genome assembly GCA_009830355.1 of Cherax destructor. NCBI lineage: Eukaryota > Metazoa > Arthropoda > Malacostraca > Decapoda > Parastacidae > Cherax > Cherax destructor. The sequence goes on from WNWK01031605.1 coordinate 7,485, forward strand.
CTAATAGAAAACTCATCAAATTACGTTTACTAGACGTTCAGAGGTCTCTGATCATCCGTTGTACCTATACAGCTCACGTATTCCAGAACGTGATACAGTCAGGTTTCTCGGCCTCCTGTTTGACCGTCGATTGTCCTGGAAACCTCACATTACCTCTCTGAAGGCAACTTGTCATAGCCGGTTGAACCTCCTTAAAACCCTTGCACATATTTCGTGGGGGGCTGATCGTAGAACTCTCCTTCGTCTACATTCAGCCCTAATTTTATCAAAACTTGATTATGGTGACCAGATATATTCGGCAGCCTCCCCTGCTACTCTTTCCATCCTTAATCCCATCCATCACCAGGGATTACGCTTATGCCTTCGTGCATTTCTTTCTTCCCCGGTTGAGAGCCTCTATGTAGAAGTGAACATTCCATCCTTATCCGATCGTCGTGATGCACATTGCATTCGCTATTATGTTCGCTCTCATGACCTCCGCAATCCTTCCATGTATAGGATTGTTACAGATGTTAGTAGACGCTCTTTATTTGTTCGTCGCCGCTGCTTACTTCGTCACTTTTCTCTTTGTCTACATTCACTCCTGTCTTCCCTTCAGCTACCACCTCTATATGTTCATGTGAATTCTCCCTTTCCCCTAACCCCTTGGGAAGTTCTTGCTGTCTGTGTCTGTTCTATTCCTCTACCTTGGGCGAAAGCCCGCCTACCTACGGCAGCTTCTCGCTCTTTTTTGCTAGACCACTTCCGTTCTCATTCCCATGCCATCGCAGTGTACACCGATGGTTCAAAGTCATCTGACGGCGTCGGATTCGCAGCAGTGTTTCCGGACAGTGTCGTGCGAGGGCATCTATTACCCTCGGCTAGCATATTTACGGCTGAATTTTATGCCATTCTTGTGGCACTCATCCGTATTGCATCTATGCCTGTATCACCATTTGTGGTCGTTTCAGACTCCCTTAGTGCTTTACAGGCTATCCGTAAAATTGATACACCTCACCCCCTAGTTCTTCGTATCCAACTTTGGTTACACTGTATCTCTAGCAAGCACAAAGATATTGTTTTTTGTTGGGTCCCTGGTCATGTTGACGTACAGGGCAATGAACAGGCAGACACTGTTGCACGGTCAGCAGTACATGACCTTCCAGTTTCATATAGAGGTGTTCCTTTTACGGACTATTTTGCGGTCATTGCTACCCACCTTCGCACCCGTTGGCAACAACGCTGGTCTGACCTGCTAAAAAACAAACTTCATTCTATTAAACCGAGTATAGGTTTCTGGCCTTCTTCTTGTCACCAATGTTGAGGTTGGGAGACTACACTCTCCTGTCTTCGCATTGGCCACACTCGTCTTACACACGGGTATCTCTTGGAGAGGCTCCCTGCCCCTCTCTGTGAGTATTGTCAGGTTCCAGTGTCTGTTCGACATATTTTGTTGGACTGCCCACTTTATCAACGAGCACGCAGAATTTACCTCCAACGGTGTCTTCGCTCTGCGGCCCTTTCTTTACCTTTCCTTCTTGCTGATGGACCCTCCTTTAATCCTGACTCTCTCGTTGACTTTTTGACAGAAACTGACTTACTCCACAAACTCTGAAGATTATACCTCTAGCACCTCCCTCAGTCCCTTCTACCTCGATCTCTTGCTACCCTCTATCCATGCACTATCCACTGTCCTGCTGCACTCCATACCCTACTAATCATCCATCTCCCGCTTACAATCCATTCTCCCTGCATCCTGTCCTGCCCCGCCGCGCTGTATAACCCTTGTGGTTTAGCGCTTCTTTTGATTATAATAATAATTCTTCAGTCACAGCATTGTCAGTAAGTGGAATAGTCTGGAAAGTAAGATGGTAGAGGCAGGAGTCTTACATAGCTTTAAGAAGAGGTATGATAAAGCTCATGGAGCAAGGAGTGAGTGACCTAGTAGCGATCAGTGAAGAGGCGGGGCCAGGAGCTAGGACTTGACGCCTGCAACTGTTATTAGGTGAGAACAATTAGGTGAGTACACACACGCACTGATCTTGGAGTGTGAATAACACCGAGCACATCTCCTGAGGCTCACATCAACCAAATAACTGCCGCAGCATATGGGCGACTAGCGAACTTAAGAATAGTATCCTGACATCTCTGTAAGGAATCGCATCGTCCCTGTACACCGTGTACGTCAGGCCCATATTGGAGTATGCAGCACCAGTTTGGAACCCACACCTGACCAGGAAACTATGGCAAGTGCAAAGGTTAACAACGAGACTAGACCCGGAACTAAGGGGCATGTCCTACGAGGAGAGGTTAAGAGAACGCGACCTGACGACACTGGAGGACAGGAGGGACATTGAAAGCATAATAACCATGATAACGACCTATAAAATACTGAGAGGAATCGACAAAGTGGACAGAGACAGGATGATCGAGAGATAGGACACAGCAACAAGGGTTCACAATTGAAAGTTGAAGACTCATATGAGACACAGGGATGTTACCTGGAGTTTACCTAGAGAGGATTTCAAGGGGTCAACGCCCCCGCGGCTCGGTCTGAGACCAGGCCTAATGGTGGATCAGGGTCTGATCAACCAGGCTGTTACTGCTGGCCGCACGAAAACTGACGTACGAACCACAGCCCGGTTGGTCATGTACTGACTTTTGGTGACTGTCTAGTGCCTTCTTGAAGACAGCCAGAGGTCTATTGGTAGGAAGTATTTCTTCAGCCATAGAGTTTTCAAGAAGTGGAATAGTCTGGAAAGTGAGGCAGTGGAGGCAGGAACCATACATAGTTTTAAGATGAGGTATGATAAAGCTCATAGAGCAGGGAGAAAGAGAAGACCTAGTAGCGACCATTGAAGAGGCGAGGCCAGGAGCTATGAATCGTCCCCTGCAACCATTATTAAGTGAGTTCATTTAGGTGAGTACACAAACACACACACACACTCACAGATGAGTCAAAGGGATGATAGGAAGTATTTCTTCAGCCATAGAGTTGTCAGGAAGTGGAATAGTCTAGCAAGTGATGTAGTGGAGGAAGGAACCATACATAGCTTTAAGACGAGGTATGATAAAGCTCATGGAGCAGGGAGAGAGAGGACCCATTAGCGATCAGTGAAGAGGGGGGCCAGGAGCAGAGTCTCGACCCCTGCAACCACAATTAGGTGAGCACACACACACGAAATCAAACCTAAGGAAATGGGTGAGGTGTGATAAAATATTTATAGAGAGTGATCATATATATGAGCAGAGAACATCTGCAAAGCTGAGGTGAGAGAAGAGGGGACACAAAGAGAGGCCATCAGAGCGCAGGGGAGGAGTTGAGAGAGCGATAACACTCACAGAATCACGAACTACCAACCAACAACCAAGTGTAGAAACTAACAACAAGGTTTTCCCAATACTCTTCTCTTTTTAATCTAAATAGTACCAAAGGTTCAGCTATTTTCTCTGTTCTATTTCCAACTCCATCTTCCACCTGTATTCCCTCATCTTTCCTTCTCCTTGTTCACACCAACACAAGTCATAATGCTTCCTTTCTCTCGTCCTCTCGAGATGATTTAACTAATTCCCTCTTCTACTCGATCTTCCTCCAGAAGACAATCCCAATACCCGAAGTCCCAGTAGAAAGTGAATGGTAAGAAAACCGAAGAGTTGTATACAAATGCAGATTGTCTCACAAACATAACTGGTAAACTGAAGAACAGAGGACCAGCAGAGTATCCAGATATTACAGCTATCACAGAAACAAAACTTCCTGGAGCAGATGAACTATTCTCAAAGGGAGAGAGAGTGAGAGATCAGAAGAGGTTTGGTGGTTCAATTGGTAAAGAATCAGTGGATACTGGTAACTTAAAGGGCAGAAATAATTACCAAGGTTCTAAGGTAATAGTGGCAGTATTTTATAACCCTCCACCGAACAACAGAAGACCGAAGCAGGAGTCTGATGACAACAACAGTCACAATACAAGTTCTGTAGAAAAAAAAACGGAAAAGAGAGCAAATAAGATCAAAACAAATCTTGTGATTGTAGGTAACTTCAATCACAAGGAAATAGACTGGGAGAACTGAAACCCACATGGAGGGTCCGAAACATGGAGCGCAAAACTGATGGAGGCAGTAAAGGAAAATTTCATGACCCAACATGTCAAAGAAGCCACAAGAGTGAGGGAAGGGGACGACCAGATTGACTATACGTGATTTTCAGTTTAAGTGAATCTGGCATAGATGAAACTTAATAAGGGCTACTGCAAGATGATAGTGATGACACGATGCACAGCTCTGCATGCTTGGTAGAGGAGGAAGGCAGAAGAGAGAAGGAGGAAGAAATTACAAACCAGATTACAGAAGAGAGAACTGAGCAGAAATGAGAGATTTCCTAAACGGAATCCAGGGGGACAAGGAACATACTATTATTACTATTACAATCAGAACTAATACAATACAGAGCTTCAGGGACAGGGAAATGACTGATCAGACAACCCATGAGATGGTGGAGGGGTCTCCTAACAAAGTGCCAGGAGGCAAGGGCAAGGTTTGTACCTAATAGGAAGAACATAAGAAAGAAGGAACACTGCAGCAGGCCTACTGGCCCATGCGAGGCAGGTCCAAGTCTCCAACCTGCTTAAGCCAATGCCCCGACCCAGCCAGGTTAGGTTACATTAACTTAAGGAAGGAGCACGGCATCTGACCTAGTGTCACAAGCTAGTCAGGACCAACTCACACCCACCCGCACCCACTCATAAGAAGAGAGGCAAAAGGAAAGTGCAAAAGAGCAAGGAAAAAGAGATGACAGTAGAGAATAGGGAGGCAAACAGAATAGTGAGGAATGTGTACGAAAAGATAAGATGACAAACCGAACTGAAGTTTGACAATGACATAATAGTAAAGACTAAATCAGAGCCTAAACCACTACACAGTCACACAAGAAAGTAGATGACTGAAAAAGATCTTCCTGAAGAGGAAGGGAACTCACAGAAGACGAGAGAGAAATTTGTAAGAAATTATGAAGATTTAAGCAGGTATTCACCTGGGCAACTTTAATGGTGCCAGAATGTAGGGTTGAAAGGCCTGTTTAGCATATAATGAATAGAATTCAAGGATAAAAGAAGGACGTAATGAAACTACTAAATGAGTTAGACACGTCAAAATCCGATGGGCTTGACGGCTTATCATGGACACTGAAAAAGCAGAACTCTGTGAACTTATATCGACGATCTACAATATGTTCCAGGAGACAGGAAACATTCTGGATAGCTGGAAATGTGCATACGTCATCCCATTATACAAGAAGAGAGAGAAACAAAGGGCACTGAAATATAAGCCAGTATAAACCGACATGTATACTGAACAAAGTATTGGCAAACATAACTAGGAAAAGATTAGTTGGGTAACAAGCTAGGAGAGATCTTTTTACAGACAGCAGCGGCGATTTAGTGAAGGTAAGTATTGCCTCAGTAAACAAATGGAGTTCTATGACAATATAATGAAAATGAAACAAGGAAAAAAATGATAGTTTGACTCAATATTTAATTTACATTGGATAAAGGAATACTTTAATCAACAAATGACAGTAACAAGTGGGGTTCCTCAAGGGTCAGTTCTAGGACCTATATTATTCTTAATATAAAAGTTATTTCCCAGAAGGAATTGACTCATACTGAAGAGAATAGAAACAGATTACAAGTAGATCTGGACAAACTGGAAGAATGATCAAACAGATGGTTAATGTAGGTTAACTGTAGCAACTGCAAGGCCATAAAAAATGTGGCTGAATAGAGAGACGACCAGAGATGGAAGACAACTTGAGAGGCGACCAGAGATGGAAGACAACTTGAGAGGCGACCAGAGATGGAAGACAACTTGAGAGACGACCAGAGATGGAAGACAACTTGAGAGACGACCAGAGATGGAAGACAACTTGAGAGGCGAGGAATTACAGATAGCCAGGTAACCATAATGTTATAAAATGCGGCAACTAATAACATAGTCATCTACTAGACAATACTAGAAGGTACCCATGTTGATCCCCCTCTAGCATCTAGACTACTTCTGGCTTTGTAACAGTTTGTTAGTAACAACTCGGCTTCTCATGGCGCTTTTATATGGAATCCAACTGCATGAATTAAACTAACAAATAAAAGTTTGAGACATGTAATAACACAAGAGTAACTAGGTTGTTATTATTATTATTATTAATATATATATATCAAAACGAAGCGCTAAACCCACAAGGGTCATATAGATCTAGGCTTAATAATATTTATAGTTTATCGTAAACTTAAAAATTAAGACAATAGGCTCGTGTACATCGCTAGATGTACAGCTTCTGTGACATATAAAGGGTGTTCAATGCTCTGTACATTTCTTTTAAGCTGTGCTATTAGCACTTATATTTTGTACAACATAATACTATTAAAGATATTGTACCATCTGCTACGTTACTAAGTGTACTCAAAGTACAAGAGTGAGTAATATGTGTACTCACCTAGTTGTACTCACCTAGTTGTGGTTCCAGGGGTCGATTCATAGCTCCTGGCCCCGCCTCTTCACTGGCCGCTACTGGGTCACTCTCCCTGCGCCATGAGCTTTTTCATACCTCTTCTTAAAGCTATGTATAGAGCCTGCCTCCACTACATCACTTCCAAAACTGTGTGTGTGTACTCACCTAATTGTACTCACCTATTTGTGGTTGCAGGGGTCGAGTCATAGCTCCTGGCCCCGCCTCTTCACTGATTGCTACTAGGTCCTCTCTCTCCATGCTCCATGAGCTTTATCAAACCTCGTCTTAAAGCTATGTATGGTTCCTGCCTCCACTATGTCGCTTTCTAGGCTATTCCACTTCCTGACAACTCTATGACAGAAGAAATACTTCCTAACATCCATTTGACTCATAGGAGTCTTCAACTTCCAATTGTGACCCCTTGTTTCTGTGTCCCCTCTCTGGAACATCTTGTCTCTGTCCACCTTATCTATTCCTCGCAGTATTTTATATGTCGTTATCATGTCTCCCCTAACCCTCCTGTCCTCTAGTGACGTCAGTCCGATTTCCCTTAACCTTTCTTCGTAGGACAATCCCCTTAGCTCTGGGACTAGTCTTGTTGCAAACCTTTGTACTTTCTCTAATTTCTTGACGTGCTTGACCAGGTGTGGGTTCCAAACTGGTGCTGCATACTCCAGTATGGGCCTGACGTATATGGTGTGTGTGTTTGTGTGTGTCTGTGTGTGACTGACGATACATGTCGCTAAGAAAGTTGACTTCTGAAGCAATGAGAGGAAATTATACAGATTGATCAGTAGAGCAACCAGTTTGTTAAATAGTAAAATGCACTGTGCAGCCGTGAGCAGCACAGCGTAAGGCAAGGCACCGTGCAGCCGTGAGCAGCACAGCGTCAGGCAAGGCACCGTGCAGCCGTGAGCAGCACATCGTCAGGCAAGGCACCGTGCAGCCGTGAGCAGCCCAGTGTCAGGCAAGGCACTGTGCAGCCGTGAGAAGCACAGCGTCAGGAAATGCACTGTGCAGCCGTGAGCAGCACAGCGTCAGGCAAGGCACCGTGCAGCCGTGAGCAGCACATCGTCAGGCAAGGCACCGTGCAGCCGTGAGCAGCCCAGTGTCAGGCAAGGCACTGTGCAGCCGTGAGAAGCACAGCGTCAGGAAATGCACTGTGCAGCCGTGAGCAGCACAGCGTCAGGCAAGGCACTGTGCAGCCGTGAACAGCACAGCGTCAGGCAAGGCACTGTGCAGCCGTGAGCAGCACAGCGTCAGGCAAGGCACTGTGCAGCCGTGAACAGCACAGCGTCAGGCAAGGCACTGTGCAGCCGTGAGCAGCACAGCGTCAGGCAAGGCACTGTGCAGCTGTGAGCAGCACAGTGTCAGGCAAGGCACTGTGCAGCCGTGAGCAGCACAGCGTCAGGCAAGGCACCGTGCAGCCGTGAGCAGCACAGTGTCAGGCAAGGCATTGTGCAGCCGTGAACAGCACAGCGTCAGGCAAGGCACTGTGCAGCCGTGAACAGAACAGCGTCAGGCAAGGCACTGTGCAGCCGTGAGCAGCACAGCGTCAGGCAAGGCACTGTGCAGCCGTGAGCAGCACAGCGTCAGGCAAGGCACTGTGCAGCCGTGAGCAGCACAGTGTCAGGCAAGGCACTGTGCAGCCGTGAGCAGCACAGCGTCAGGCAAGGCACTGTGCAGCCGTGAGCAGCACAGCGTCAGGCAAGGCACTGTGCAGCCGTGAGCAGCACAGCGTCAGGCAAGGCACTGTGCAGCGTGAGCAGCACAGTGTCAGCAAGGCACTGTGCAGCCGTGAGCAGCACAGCGTCAGGCAAGGCACTGTGCAGCCGTGAGCAGCACACTGTCAGGCAAGGCACTGTGCAGCCGTTAGCAGCACAGTGTCAAGCAAGACACTGTGCAGCTGTGAGCAGCAAAGTGTAAGGCAAGGCACCGTGCAGCCGTTAGCAGCACAGTGTCAGGCAAGGCACTGTGCAGCCGTGAGCAGCACAGTGTCAGGCAAGGCACTGTGCAGCCGTAAGCAGCACAGTGTCAGGCAAGGCACCGTGCAGCCGTGAGCAGCAAAGCATCAGGCAAGGCACTTTGCAGCCGTGAGCAGCACAGTGTCAGGCAAGGCACCGTGCAGCCGTGAGCAGCACAGCGTCAGGCAAGGCACTGTGCAGCCGTGAGCAGCACAGTGTCAGGCAAGGCACCGTGCAGCCGTGAGCAGCACAGCGTCAGGCAAGACACTGTGCAGCCGTGAGCAGCACAGCGTCAGGCAAGGCACTATGCAGCCTTGAGCAGCACAGTGTCAGGCAAGGCACTGTGCAGCCGTGAACAGCACAGTGTCAGGCAAGGCACTGTGCAGCCGTGAACAGCACAGTGTCAGGCAAGGCACTGTGCAGCCGTGAGCAGCACAGTGTCAGGCAAGCACTGTGCAGCCGTGAGCAGCACAGCGTCAGGCAAGGCACTGTGCAGCCGTGAGCAGCACAGTGTCAGGCAAGGCACTGTGCAGCCGTTAGCAGCACAGTGTCAGGCAGGCACAGTGCAGGCCGTGGAACAGCGTCAGGAAGACTGTGCAGCGTGAGCACGTGTAGCAGGCACTGTGCAGCCGTGAGCAGCACAGCGTCAGGCAAGGCACTGTGCAGCCGTGAGCAGCACAGCGTCAGGCAAGCACTGTGCAGCCGTGAGCAGCACAGTGTCAGGCAAGGCACGTGCAGCCGTGAGCAGCACAGTGTCAGGCAAGGCACTGTGCAGCCGTGAGCAGCACAGCGTCAGGCAGGCACTGTGCAGCCGTGAGCAGCACAGGTCAGGCAAGGCACGTGCAGCCGTGAGCAGCACAGCGTCAGGCAAGGCACTTGCAGCCGTGAGCACACAGGTCAGGCAAGGCACTAGTGACAGCACAGTGCAGGCAGCACTGCAGCCTGACAGCACAGTCGGCAAGGCACGTGCAGCCGTGGACAATGTCGGCAAGGCACGTGCAGCCGTGAGCAGCACAGGTCAGGCAAGGCACGTGCAGCCGTGAGCAGCACAGGTCAGGCAAGGCACGTGCAGCCGTGAGCACACAGCGTCAGGCAAGCACTGTGCAGCCGTGAGCAGCACAGGTCAGGCAAGGCACTGTGCAGCCGTGAGCAGCACAGTGCAGGCAAGCACTGTGCAGCCGTGAGCAGCACAGTCGGCAAGGCACGTGCAGCCGTGAGCAGCACAGTGTCAGGCAAGGCACGTGCAGCCGTGAGCAGCACAGCGTCAGGCAAGGCACTGTGCAGCCGTGAGCAGCACATGTCAGCAAGGCACGTGCAGCCGTGAGCACACAGCGTCAGGCAAGGCACCGTGCAGCCGTGAGCACAGTGTCAGGCAGGCACTGTGCAGCCGTGAGCAGCACAGCGTCAGGCAAGGCACTGTGAGCCGTGAGCAGCACAGCGTCAGGCAAGGCACTGTGCAGCCGTGGAGCAGCACAGCGACAGTCAAGGCACTGTGCAGCCGTGAGCAGATGTTACGCTACTGTGAGGTGTGGTCTTTGTTAGTATGATGTGACTGAGGTGTAGGCTTGCCCCTTTATAAGCCTTCTTGTCATGTTCCCTTTATAGTTCCTTGATAATGTGAGTAGTCAAGAAAGCGCTTGAATTCCTCTATTTTTTCATATAGTGGTTGTCTTGCATATATATATATATATATATATATATATATATATATATATATATATATATATATATATATATATATATATAAACACATCGGCCGATTCCCACCAAAGTAGGGTGGACCAAAAAGAAAAACTTTCGTCATCATTCACTCCATCACTGTCTTGCCAGAGGGGTGCTTTACACTACAGTTATAAAACTGAAACATTAACACCCTCCTTCAGAGTGCAGACACTGTACTTCCCATCTCCAGGACTCAAGTCCGGCCTGCCGGTTTCCCTGAATCCCTTCATAAATGTTACTTGCTCACATTCCAACAGCACGTCAAGTATTAAAACCATTTGTCTCCATTCACTCCTATCAAATACGCTCACACATGCTTGCTGGAAGTCCAAGCCCTCGCAACAAAACCTCCTTACCCCCTCCTCCAACTTTTCCTAGGCCGACCCCTACCCCGCCTTCCTCCACTACAGATTTATACACTCGAAGTCATTCTGTCTCGTTCCATTCTCTCTACATGTCCGAACCACCTCAACAACCCCTCCTCAGCTCTCTGGATAATAGTTTTGGTAATCTCGCACCTCCTCAATTTCCAAACCCGAATTCTCTGCATTATATTCACACCACACATTGACCTCAGACATGATATCTCCACTGCCTCCAGCCTTCTCCTCGTTGCAACATTCATCACCCATGCTTCACACCCATATAAGAGTGTTGGTATAACTATACTCTCATACATTCCCTCTTTACTTCCATGGACAAAGTTCTTTGTCTCCACAGACTCCGAAGTGCTTCACTCACCCTTTTCCCTCATCAATTCTATGATTCACCTCATCCTTCATAGACCCATCTGCTGACATGTCCACTCCCAAATATCTGAATACATTCACCTCCTCCATACTCTCTCCCTCCAATCTGATATCCAATCTTTCGTCACCTAACCTTTTTGTTATCCTCATCACCTTACTCTTTCCTATATTCACTTTCAATTTTCTTCTTTTACACACCCTACCAAATTCATCCACCAACCTCTGCAACTTCTCTTCTTGTCTACAAGCCCCCGGATGCAACGTCCCAACAATTCCAGGAACAGCTTCTGAAAATTGACCACTGTCTGGAAAATCTTCCAGCTCCTGCCCCCAACATCTTGCTACTGGGGGATTTCAACCTCACCTAAAATGGAGGAACATTGCAAACAATGTGGTAGCAGAGATAACACCAGGAGGCAGCTCAGATGAAAATTCACACATGCATGAACTTATAAATCTCTGCACCAAGTTCACCTTAATTAAACCAGCAAATAGTAGAGCCCACAAGATTAGAGAATACGATAGACCTCATCTTCACCAACAATGATGATCTCATACGAAATGTCATCATATCAAAAACAATATACTCAGATCACAACATAATAGAGGTCCAGACATGCATGTGGGGAGCCCCAGATCAACAAAATGTGATCAGCCGCGAGGGAGCTTTCTCCAAATTCAACTTCAATAACAAAAACATAAGGTGGGACCAAGTAAACCAAGTCCTAAATTATATAAACTGGGAAGATTGCCTAAGCATCACGGATCCCAACCTATGTCTAGAACAAATTAACTCTGTGGTACTTGAGGTTTGCTCAAGGCAAATTCCCTTAAGGAAAAGGAGGAGAAGATGCAAACTAGAAAGAAAGAGGCGCTCCCTATACAGGCGAAGGCAAATAACCTTCACCGCACGCATAAGTGCGATAAACCACCTCAACTACTGGGAACGCTTGAAGTTCCTAAACCTGTACTCTCTAGAACGCAGGCGGGAAAGATACATTATTATATACACATGGAAAATTCTCGAGGGCTTAATACCAAACTTGCACACAAAAATCACTCCCTACGAAAGCAAAAGACTCGGCAGGCGATGTAACATCCCCCCAATGAAGAGCAGGGGTGCCACTAGCACGTTGAGGGACAACACAATAAGTGTCAGGGGCCCAAGATTGTTCAACTGCCTCCCAGCATACATCAGGGGATTACCAACAAACCCCTGGCTGTCTTCAAGCAGGCACTGGACAGGCACCTAAAGTCGGTACCTGACCAGCCAGGCTGTAGTTCGTACGTTGGACTGCGTGCGCCCAGCAGTAACAGCCTGGTTGATCAGGCTCTGGTCCAACAGGAGGCCTGGTCACAGACCGGGCCGCTAGGGCGTTGACCCCTGGAATTCTCTCCAGGTAGATTCCAGATAGAATCTCCCAAAAGCACAGTGTCATCAGCAAAAAGCAACTGTGACAACTCCCACTTTGTATTTGATTCTTTATCTTTTAACCCCACACCTCTTGCCAAGACCCTCGCATTCACTTCTCTTACAACCCCATCTATAAATATATTGAACAACCATGGTGACATCACACTGGGAAATAGTCCCCCTCCCTCCTACACACTCTAACCTGAGCCTCACTATCCTCATAAAAACTCTTCACTGGTTTCAGTAACCTACCTACTATTCCATACACCTGCAACATCTGCCACATTGCTCCCTATCCACCCTATCATACGCCTTTTCCAAATCCATAAATGCCACAAAAACCTCTTTACCCTTATCCAAATACTGTTCACCTATATGTTTCACTGTAAACACTTGGTCTACACACCCCTTACCTTTCCTAAAGCCCCCTTGTTCATTTGCTATCCTGCTTTCTATGTTACTCTTAATTCTTTCAATAATAACTCTACCATACACTTTACCAGGTACACTCAACAGACTTATTCCCCTATAATTTTTTTGCACTCTCTTTTGGCCCCTTTGCCTTTATACAAAGGAACAATACATGCTCTCTGCCAATCCCTAGGTACCTTACCCTCTTCCATACATTTATTAAATAATAGCACCAACCACTCCAAAACTATATCCCCACCTGTTTTTAACATTTCTATCTTTATCCCATCAATCCCAGCTGACTTACCCCCTTTCATTCTACCCAGTGCCTCACGAACTTCCCCCACACTCACAACTGGCTCTTCCATACTCCTACAAGATGTTATTCCTCCTTGCCCTATACACGAAGTCACAGCTTCCCTATCTTCATCAACATTTAACAACTCCTCAAAATATTCCCTCCATCTTCCCGATACCTCTAACTCTCCATTTAATAACTCTCCTCTCCTATTTTTAACTGTCAAATCCATTTGTTCCCTAGGCTTCCTCAACTTATTAATCTCACTCCAAAACTTTTTCTTATTTTCAACAAAATTTGTTGATAAAATCTCACCCTCATATATATATATATATATATATATATATATATATATATATATTATATATATATATATATATATATATATATATATATATATATATGCAAGAAAACCACTATGAAAAAATAGAAGAATTCCAAGCGCTTTCGTGACTACTCACATTATCAAGGAACTATAACAGGAAACATGACAAGAAGGGCTTATATAAGGGCGAGACTACACCTCACAGTCACATCACACTAACAAAGACTACACCTCACAGTAGCGTAACATCGCACGACTCTGTGAAGAGGAACATAAGAAAGGACCTGAAACTCTTCCATAAGAACATAAGAAGGAGGAACACTGCAGCAGGCCTGTTGGCCCATACTAGGCAGGTCCTTCACAATCCATCCCACTAACAGAATAATTGTTCAACCTAATTTTCAATTCTACCCAAGAAATAAGCTTTGAAGATTCTATTAACTCAAGTGCGAGTCCACTCAAATCCAACCCTCTCACTCATGAATTTATCCAACCTAAATTTGAAACTACCCAAGGTCATAGCTTCAATGACCCTACTAGGCAGACTGTTCCACTCATCAACTACCCTATTTCCAAACCAATATTTTCCTATATCCTTTCTAAATCTAAACTTATCCAATTTGAATCCATTATTGCGGGTTCTCTCTTGGAGAGATATCCTCAAGACCTTATTTATATCCCCTTATTAATACCCATCTTCCACTTATATACCTCGATCATGTCTCCCCTCATTCTTCGTCTTACAAGTGAATGTAATTTAAGGGTCTTCAATCTTTCTTCATACGGAAGATTTCTAATGCTATGAATTAACTTTGTCATTCGTCGCTGAATGTTTTCTAACAATTTATATCCATTCTGTAAAATGGAGACCAGAACTGAGCTGCATAATCTAGGTGAGGCCTTACTAATGATGTATAAAGCTGTAATATAACCGCTGGACTTCTGTTGCTTACACTTCTTGATATAAATCCCAGTAATCTATTTGCTTTATTTCTTAGCTTAGGCATTGCTGACTTGGTTTGAGGTTGCTGCTTAAAATAACCCCAGATCCTTTTCGCATTCTGTACGGCTGAGTTCAACATTATTAAGCTGGTAGGTGCTAGGGTTATGAACATTCCGAGCTTTAGAACTTTGCATTTATCTACATTGAACTGCATCTGCCATTTTTCTGAACAGGAATTGAGTTTGTCTAAATCCTCCTGAAGTTCCGTGACATCTACGTCTGAATCGATTATCCTACCTATCTTCGTGTCATCAGCGAATTTGCTCATATCACTAGTAATTCCCTCGTCAAGGTCATTTATATATATTATAAGAACATAAGAACATAAGAAAGGAGGAACACTGCAGCAGGCCTGTTGGCCCATACTAGGCAGGTCCTTCACAATCCGTCCCACTAACAGAATATTTGCTCAAGACCTTATTTATATCCCCATGATAATACCCATCTTCCACTTATATACCTCGATCATGTCTCCCCTCATTCTTCGTCTTACAAGTGAATGTAATTTAGGGTCTTCAATCTTTCTTCATACGGAAGATTTCTAATGCTATGAATTAACTTTGTCATTCGTCGCTGAATGTTTTCTAACAATTTATATCCATTCTGTAAAATGGAGACCAGAACTTGAGCTGCATAATCTAGGTGAGGCCTTACTAATGATGTATAAAGCTGTAATATAACCGCTGGACTTCTGTTGCTTACACTTCTTGATATAAATCCCAGTAATCTATTTGCTTT
>WNWK01031606.1:0-22589 GCA_009830355.1 Cherax destructor
AGACGTACCTGAAATCTTGCATGTTTATGAGACAGAAAAAAGACACCAGCAATCCTACCATCATGTAAAACAGTTTCAGGTTTCTGTTTCACAGTCACCTGGCAGGATGATAGTACCTCTCTGGGTGGTTGCTGTCTACCAACCTACTACTAATATATATATATTCACTTATATACCCATGCACTCATACACACACACGTCAGACCCATACTAGAGTATGCAGCACCAGTCTGGAACCCACACCTGGTCAAGCACGTGAAGAAATTAAAGAAAGTGCTAAGGTTTGCGACAATGTTAGTTCCACAACTCAGGGGACTGTCCTATGAAGAAAGGTTGAGGGAAATAGGACTAACAACACTGGAGGATAGAAGGGTTAGAGGAGACAAGATAACGACATACAAAATACTGCGAGGAATCGACAAGGTAGATAGTGACAGGATGTTCCAGAGAGGGAACACAGAAACAAGGGGCACCACTGGAAACTGAAGACTCAGACGAGTCAAAGGGATGTTAGGAAGCATTTCGTCAGCCATAGAGTAGTCAGGAAGTGGAATAGTCTAGCGAACGATATAGTGGAGGCGGGAACCATACATAGTTTTAAGATAAGGTATGATAAAGCTAATGGAGCAGGGAGAGCAGAGACCCAGTAGCGGACAGCGAAGAGGCGGGGCCAGGAGCTGAGTCTCGACCCCTGCAACCACAACTAGGTGAGTACAATTAGGTGAGTACAAACATCTGTATATATACACTCACAAACACACAGACACACACACACACACACGCAGGGAGAGCAGAGACCCAGTAGCGGACAGCGAAGAGGCGGGGCTAGGAGCTGAGTCTCGACCCCTGCAACCACAATTAGGTGAGTACACACTCACTATCTCGCACACACTCTCCCACTCTTACTTTCTCACTCTCCCACTCTCTCAATCTCACTCTCCCGCTCTCTCTCTTCATCCACATCCTCTTTCTCTTCCTCCTCCTCCTCCATATCCTCCTTCTCTTCCTCCTCCTCCTCCTCCTTCTCCCCCTCCTTTCCCTCCCCCTCCTCTTCCCAATATTTCTCCCTCTCCTCCCACCAGGGAGCATTACTAATATTCCACCAGGGAGGATAGACCATACCACGGGTGGGGTTCGAACCCGCGGTCAGAGAGTCTCAAAACTCTAGACCGTCGCGTAAGCCACTGGGCCAGCTAGCTTCAATAAGATTCATCCTATGGTATAGAAATATGCCTAGGTGGATGAATCTTATTGAAGCTAACAACTAGTGACTTGCGACTGATCTGAACCTCGAAACCTGTATATTTTTTACAATCGTGTCATTACGATTTCGTGAGTCAGGGAGGATAGTATTACTAATATTCCACAAGGGAGGATAGTATTACTAATATACCACCAGGGAGGATAGTATTACTAATATACCACCAGGGAGGATAGTATTACTAATATCCCACCAGGGAGGATAGTATTACTAATATACCACCAGGGAGGATAGTATTTCTAATATACCACCAGGGAGGATAGTATTACTAATATTCCACCAGGGAGGATAGTATTACTAATATACCACCAGGGTGGATATTATTACTAATATCCCACCAGGGAGGATAGTATTACTAATATACCACCAGGGAGGATAGTATTACTAATATACCACCAGGGAGGATAGTATTACTAATATTCCACCAGGGAGGATAGTATTACTAATGTCCCACCAGGGAGGATAGCATTACTAATATTTCACCAGGGAGGATAGTATTACTAATATCCCACCAGGGAGGATAGTATTACTAATATCCCACAAGGGAGGATAGTATTACTAATATTCCACTAAGGAGGATAGCATTAATAATATTCCACCAGAGAGGATAGTATTACTAATATTCCACCAGGGAGGATAGTATTACCAATATTCCACCATGGAGGATAGTATTACTAATATTCCAAAAGGGATGATAGTATTTCTAATATACCAAGAGGGAGGATAGTAATACTAATATACCACTAGGGAGGATAGTATTACTAATGTCCCACCAGGGAGGATAGTATTACTAATATACCACAAGGGAGGATAGTATTACTAATATACCACCAGGGAGGATAGTATTACTAATATACCACCAGGGAGGATAGTATTACTAATGTCCCACCAGTGAGGATAGTATTACTAATATTCCACAAGGGAGGATAGTATTTCTAATATACCACCAGGGAGGATAGTCTTACTAATATCTCACCAGGGAGGATAGTATTACTAATATTCCAAAAGGGAGGATAGTATTTCTAATATACCAAGAGGGAGGATAGTAATACTAATATACCACCAGGGAGGATAGTATTACTAATGTCCCACCAGGGAGGATAGTATTACTAATATGCCACAAGGGAGGATAGTATTACTAATATACCACCAGAGAGGATAGTTTTACTAATATACCAACATGGAGGATAGTATTACTAATATTCCACCAGGGAGGATAGTATTACTAATATTCCACCAGGGAGGATAGTATTACTAATATACCACCAGGGAGGATAGTATTACAAATATTCCACCAGGGAGGATAGTATTACTAATATACCACAATGGAGGATAGTATTACTAATGTCCCACCAGGTAGGATAGTATTACTAATATACCACAAGGGAGGATAGTATTACTAATATACCACCAGGGAGGATAGTATTACTAATATACCACCAGGGAGGATAGTATTACTAATATTCCACAAGGGAGGATAGTATTTCTAATATACCACCAGGGAGGATAGTATTACTAATATACCACCAGGGAGGATAGTATTACTAATATACCACCAGGGAGGATAGTATTACTAATGTCCCACCAGGGAGGATAGTATTACTAATATACTACCAGGGAGGATAGTATTACTAATATACCACCAGGGAGGATAGTATTACTAATATACCACAAGGGAGGATAGTATTACTAATATACCACCAGGGAAGATAGTATTACTAATATACCACCAGGGAGGATAGTATTACTAATGTCCCACCAGGGAAGATCGTATTACCAATATCGAGAGTGGTTAATCTTGATAATATATCCCTGGCACCAGGACGCCTCCCTCACACTGAGGCTCAGGGGTCCATCCCTGGCACCAGGATGCCTCCCTCACACACTGAGGCTCCGGGGTCCATCCCTGGCACCAGGACTCCTCCCTCACACTGAGGCTCCGGGGTCCATCCCTGGCACCAGGACGCCTCCCTCACACACTGAGGCTCCGGGGTCCATCCCTGGCACCAGGACGCCTCCCTCACACACTGAGGCTCCGGGGTCCATCCCCGGCACCAGTGAAACCTTCGCCAAGTTTCTTACACCTTCTGCCCCTATTCACCTGGGTGTTAGTCGACTGTTGTGGGTCGCATCCTGGGAAACACGATTATCTTACATAGCCCGAAATGCTCTTTATAACAAGGACTTTTGCATAATGTATACCAATGATGTTAGCAAGGTGTGTAATAGCTGTCACAACCAGTTGTTGGACCAGGTTTGCAGCTTGTCCAGATCCTTTAGTAGTTCTACTTTATCCTCGTCCCTTTGAATTCTCCATATTAGCTTCACATCGTCTGCAAGGACACCTCTGAATCTATCCGTCATGTCATTCACATATACCAAAAACAGCAGCGGCCCTGGGACTGACCCTTGTGGAACCCCACTTGTCACATGCGCCCACTCTGACATCTCGTCACGTACCATCATTAATTGTTTCCTTCCAGTTAGATATTCCCTGATCCACTGCAATGCCTTTCCTGTTATTCCTGCCTGCTCCTTTAGCGTTTGCATTAATCTCTTGTGTTTGTATACTCACCTAATCGTGCTTGTAGGGGTCGAGTCATAGCTCCTGGCCCCGCCTTTCACTGGTCGCTACTAGGTCCACTCTCTCTCCGTGATCCATGAACTTTATCAAACATCTTCTTAAAGTTACTATGTATGGATTTTGCCTCCACTACATCACTCTCCAGACTATTCCGCTTCCTGACAACTCTATGGCTGAAAAAATACATCCTAACATCCCTGTGACTCATCTGAGTTTTCAGCTTCCAGTTATGACCCCTTGTTGCTGTGTCACTTCTCGAACATTCTGTCCTTATCCACCCTGTCAATTGCTCTCAGTATTTTATGTTATCATGTGGTCCCTATCCCTCCCGTCTTCCACTGTTGAGTTTCCTCAACCTCTCCTGATAGGACATTCCCTTTATCTCCGGGACTATTCTTGTTGCAAACCTTTGTACATTCTCTAATTTCTTGACGTGTTTAACCAGATGTGGGTTCCATACTGGTGCTGCATACTCTAATATGGGTCTGACGTTCATGGTGTACAGTGTCACGAATGACTCCTTATTTAGATGTCGAAACGATATTCTTAGGTTTGCCAGGCGCCCATATGCTGAAGCGCCCATATGCTGAAGCAGTTATTTGGTTGATGTGCGCCTCAGAAAATGTGCTCGGTATGATGCTCGCCCCAAGACTTTCCCTAAGTGAGTTTTGCAGCTTCTGACCTCTTAGGCTGTACCCCGTCTGCTGTCTTCTTTGTCCTTCCCCAGGGTTCATGATTTTGCACTTGTTCACAATCTACATAAACGACATAGATGAGGGAATAAATAGCGACATAAGCAAGTTTGCCGATGACACCAAAATAGGCCGTCCAATTCATTCAAATGAGGACATTAGAGCACTCCAGGAAGATTTGAATAGACTGATGCAGTGGTCGGAGAAGTGGCAGATGCAGTTTAATATAGATAAATGCAAAGTTCTAAATATTGGACAGGACAATAACCATGCCACATATAAACTAAATAATGTAGATCTTAATACTACTGATTGCGAAAAGGATTTAGGAGTTCTGGTTAGCAGTAATCTAAAACCAAGACAGCAGTGCATAAGTGTTCGCAATAAAGCAAACAGAATCCTTGGCTTCATATCAAGAAGCATAAATAATAGGAGTCCTCAGGTTGTTCTTCAACTCTATATATCCTTGGTTAGGCCTCATCTAGATTATGCTGCACAGTTTTGGTCACCGTATTACAGAATGGATATAAATGCTCTGGAAAACGTACAAGGAGGATGACTAAGTTGATTCCATGTATCAGAAATCTTCCCTATGAGGATAGACTGAGGGCCCTGAATCTGCACTCTCTAGAAAGGCGTAGAATTAGGGGGGATATGATTGAGGTATATAAATGGAAAACAGGAATAAATAAAGGGGATGTAAATAGCGTGCTAAAAATATCTTGTATTGACAGGACTCGAAGCAATGGCTTTAAGTTGGATAAATTCAGATTCAGAAGGGATATAGGAAAGCATTGGTTTGGTAATAGAGTTGTCGATGAGTGGAACAAACTCCCGAGTACAGTTATAGAGGCTAAAACGTTGTGTAGTTTTAAAAATAGGCTAGATAAATATATGAGTGGGTGCGGGTGGGTGTGAGTTGTACCTGACTAGTTTGTGCTACTAGGTCAGATGCCGTGCTCCTTCCTTAAGTGAATGTAACCTGACCTGGCTGGGTCAGGGCATTGGCTTAAGCCGGCGGGAGACTTGGACCTGCCTCGCATGGGCCAGTAGGCCTGCTGCAGTGTTCCTTCTTTCTTATGTTCTTATGTTCTTATTTGTAGGACCAGGCTTGCAACCTGTCCAAAGCCTCTTGTAGGCTTACCTGATCCTCGTTCACTTGTATTCTCATTAGTTTCACATCGTCTGCAAATAGGGACACCTCTGACAGTCTCTTCCGTCATGACATGATTTGATTCTTGCTCGTGTTCTCACCGATTTGTGTTTACGGGGGGTCGAGTCCTGGTTTCTGGCCCTTCCTTTTAAACTTTATCGACTTGTATTCACTATGTAAAGAGTTCGTATCTTCCACTTCCACAGTCAGTTAATTCTTCCCTACTACTAATAAATAAATAAATTCTTAGGTAGTGGTGGTTTTGATAAGGACCTGCCTTGTATGGGCCAGTAGGCCTTCTGCAGTGTTCCTCCATTCTTATGTTCTTATGTTCTACTACCCTGAGACTGAAAAATATCCATCATGACCGTAATCCAGTTGCGTTTTAATCTTGTGAATGATCCTCGCATTGTATAGTCCGTCTTTATCTGCACAATCATTTCCTTTGAGTATTTTATATGTCGCAAACATGTACTCCTTTGTCCTCTCTTTCAGGATCGTCAGGTTTAATTCTTGTTGTCTCCCCTCATATCGACCCGGTATTATCTCTAGAACTAGAATGGTTTCAAACCTTCACATCTTTTCAATTTTTGACGGACCTGACTTACTTTGTGTAGAGTCCTTAAATATTCTTGGATATGATTCCTGAGGTTTGCTAGTCAGTCATAGGATGCTCACTTGCTCCACAAGCGATATGGACCTCCCCGATATGTTCGGTGCGACGTTCATTTATTGTTCATTTTCTTTTGACGATACCTGTAGCTCCTCACCTCTAAGTCTGTATTCTATCTCAGTCTCTTTTTCCTTTTCATCGAAATTTACGACTTTCCTTGGACCGAACTCCAGCAGCCACTTCTTTCACCTACATCTGTAAAGTGTATCTCTGTTGAGGCCCTAAATGTCCTTTCTTTTTTTGTATTTTCAAACATATTAGAGCTTATAATAACCTGTCAAATTGGCGGGAAGCAAGAGTCATCTACCCTTGTTCCTCCTGGCTTGAAAGGAATATTGCTGAATCAGCAATTATTAAGCATGATAGGCAGCCATTATACAATATCAGTGACGGGCTGTTCAAATTAGATGCGTTTTTAGTTGAGGCAATAGTACACAGTCTAAAATTGGGCTCTTATATAAATGCATTAGACTGTCTTAAATGTAGTGCCACACCGAGGAATTAGGGCCTATTTTTCCTGCAGTTTCTGAAGGTTGAACCAGATTTTGCCTCAGAATTATGTTGGTTGAATATCTGTGGCCGTCTTTCTTGTTATTACAGATGCCTCCCCCTCTAAATGAGTTTATTTTAATGTGTCCTGTTTCCATTACACAACTTTTAGAAGTCTCTCCTCTAAATGTTATCGTTTTCTTGTCACTTTAAATGGACACATTGCCCCTTGGAAAGCTACCCTATAATTGCCAGGAACTTCTATATCACTGACAATATATTTGTGTGTAAAGTTATTGATGTCATAGCAGAATATGATCGATTTTTTTATTATTGCCATGTTAATTTCGTTTAGGCTATTACGATATCAATGCGTGTGGGCACGCTATTACAATATCCTTCTCGCTGTGGGCACTGTTGTGTCTGGGGGCACTTCCTGTACCCTCCTCTCTCGAGTGAAGACGGCTCTCTGAAAACGTACTTGCTTGGACATCTTCCTCTTTTCTGCAATTTTGCAAGCTCCTGATGATGTGTTGATTGCAACACGAAAGGCCTAGAACTATCATTCTACTCCCCCCTTGCTTGTTTTGCATCCTGTATCGCTTGGTTTGAGATATTTGCATAATATATACACACACACACACACATATATATATATATATATATATATATATATATATATATATATATATATATATATATATATATATATATATATATATATATATATATATATATATATCGTTGTTTGAGATATTTGCATAATATACACATATATATATATATATATATATATATATATATATATATATATATATGTATGTATATTATGCAAATATCTCAAACCAAGCGATACAGGATGCAAAACAAGCAAGGAGGGAGTAGAATGATAGTTCTAGGTCTTTCGTGTTGCAATCAACACATCATCAGGAGCTTGCAAAATTGCAGAAAGAGAAGATGTCCAAGCAAGTACGTTTTCAGAGAGCCGTCTTCACTCGAGTGAGTGAAGGAGGGGAGAGGAGGGTGCAGGAAGTGCCCCAGACACAACAGTGCCCACAGCGAGAAGGATATTGTAATAGCGTGCCCACACGCATTGATATCGTAATAGCCTAAACGAAATTAACATGGCAATAATAAAAAAATCGATCATATTCTGCTATGACATCAATAACTTTACACACAAATATATTGTCAGTGATATAGAAGTTCCTGGCAATTATAGGGTAGCTTTCCAAGGGACAATGTGTCCATTTAAAGTGACAAGAAAACGATAACATTTAGAGGAGAGACTTCTAAAAGTTGTGTAATGGAAACAGGACTCATTAAAATAAACTCATTTAGAGGGGGAGGCATCTGTAATAACAAGAAAGACGGCCACAGATATTCAACCAACATAATTCTGAGGCAAAATCTGTTTCAACCTTCAGAAACTGCAGGAAAAATAGGCTTTAATTCCTCGGTGTAGCACTACATTTAAGACAGTCTAATGCATTTATATAAGAGCCCAATTTTAGACTGTGTACTATTGCCTTCCAGCAAGCATGTGTGCTGGAAGTCCAAGCCCCTCGCCCACAATACCTCCTTTACCCCTTCCCTCCAACCTTTTCTAGGACGACCCCTACCCCGCCTTCCTTGCCCTACAGAATTATACGCTCTCCAAGTCATTCTACTTTGATCCATTCTCTCTAAATGACCAAACCACCTCAACAACCCTTCTTCAGCCCTCTGACAAATACTTTTAGTAACTCCACACCTTCTCCTAATTTCCACATTCCGAATTTTCTGCATAATATTTACACCACACATTGCCCTTAGACAGGACATCTCCACTGCCTCCAGCCTCCTCCTCGCTGCAGCATTTGCAACCCCTGCTTCACACCCATATAAGAGTGTTGGTACGACTATACTTTCATACATTCCTTCTTTGCCCCCATGGATAACGTTTTTGTCTCCACAGATACCTCAACGCACCACTCACCTTTTTTCTTCATCAATTCTATGGTTAACCTCATCCTTCATAAACCCATCCGCTGACACGTCAACTCCCAAATATCTGAAAACATTTACTTCTTCCATAATCCCTCTCTCCAATGTGATATCCAATTTTTCTTTATTTAAATCGTTTGATACCCTCATACCTTACTCTTATCTATGTTCACTTTTAACTTTCTACCTTTACACACTCTCCCAAACTCGTCCACTAACCTTGCAACTTTTCTTAGAATCTCCTATAAGCACAGTATCATCAGCAAAAAGTAACTGTGTCAACTCCAATTTTGCATTTAATTCTCCAAAATTTAATCCCACCCTCTCCCCAACACCCTAGCATTTACTTCTTTACAACCCATCGATAAATATATTAATCAACCATGGTGACATTACACATCCCTGTCTAAGACCTACTTTTACCGGGAAGTAATCTCCTTCTCCTACACACCCTAACCTGAGCCTCACTATCCTCATAAAACTCTTTACAGCCTTCAGTAACTTACTACCTATTCCATACACTTGCAACATTTGCCACATTGCTCCCCTATCCACTCTATCATATGCCTTTCTAAATCCATAAATGCAATAAAACTTCTACCTTTATCTAAATACTGTTTACATATATGCTTCACTGTAAACACTTGATCTACACATCCCCTACCCACTCTAAAGCCTCCTTGCTCATCTGCAATCCTACTCTCTGTCTTACCTCTAATTCTTTCAATAATAACCCTGCCATACACTTTGCCTGGTATACTCAGTAAACTTATTCCCTATAATTTTTACACTCTCTTTATCCCCTTCCCTTTATATAAAGGAACTATACATGCTCTCTGCCAATCCCTAGGTACCTTCCCCTCTTTCATACATTTATTAAACAAAAATACCAACCACTCCAGCACTATATCCCCCCCTGCTTTTAACATTTCTGTAATGATTCCGTCAATTCCAGCTGCTTTACCCCCTTTCATTCACCGTAATGCCTCACGCACCTCCTCCACACTCACATCCTGCTCTTCTTCACTCCTAAACGATGTTGTACCTCCCTGGCCAGTACATGAAATTACCGCCTCCCTTTTTCATCGACATTTAAAAGTTCCTCAAAATATTCCCGCCATCTACCCAATACCTCCAGCTCCCCTACTCTGTTTTTAACTGACAAATCCATTCGTTCCCTAGGCTTTCTTACCTTGTTTATCTCACTCCAAAAATTTTTCTTGTTTTCAGCAAAATTTCTTGACAGAGCCTCTCCCATTCTTTCATCCGCTCTTCTTTTACACTCTCTCACCACTCTCTTCACCTTCTTTTCTCTCCATATACTCTGCTCTTCTATTAACACTTCTGTTTTGAAAAAACCTCTCATAAGCTACCTTTTTCTCTTTTATCACCCCCTTTACTTCTTCATTCCACCACTCACTCCTCTTTCCTCCTGCACCCACCCTCCTATAGCCACAAACTTCTGCCCCACATTCTAATACAGCATTTTTAAAACTATCCCAACTCTCTTCAACCCCCCCACTACTCCTACTTGCACTAGCCCACTTTTCTGCCAATAGTTGCTTATATCTCACCCTAACTTCCTCCTCCCTTAGTTTATACACTTTTACCTCTCTTTACTTGCTGTTGCCATTTTCTTTTGTCCCATCTACCTTTACTCTAACTGTAGCTACAACCAAATAATGATCTGATATATCCGTTGCCCTCTATAAACATGTACATCCTGAAGCCTACTCATCAACCTTTTATCCACCAAAACATAATCCAACAAACTACTTTCCTTACGTGCTATATCATACCTTGTATATTTATTTATCCTCTTTTTCATAAAATATGTATTACTTATTACCAAACCTCTTTCTACAAATAGCTCAATTAATGGTTCCCCATTTACATTTAACCCTGGCACCCCAAATTTACCTACTACTCCCTCCACAACATTTTTACCCACTTTAGCATTAAGATCCCCAACCACAATTACTCTCTCACTTGGTTCAAAACTCCCACACACTCACTCAACATTTCCAAAATATCTCTCTCTCCTCTACACTTCTCTCTTCTCCAGGTGCATAAACACTTACTATAACCCACTTTTCACATCCAACCTTTATTTTACTCCACATAATCCTTGAATTTATACATTTATATTCCTTCTTTACCTGCCATAACTGATTATTCAACATTATTGCCACTCCTTCTTTAGCTCTAACTCTATTTGAAACCCCTGATCTAATCCCATTTATTTCTCCCCACTGAAACTCTCCTACCCCTTCAGCTTTGTCTCACTTAAAGCCAGGACATCCAGCTTCTTTTCATTCATAACATCTACAATCATCTCTTTCTTATCATTCGCACAACATCCACGCACATTCAAACATCCCACTTTGACGGTTTCTTCTTCTTTTAGTAAGCTATACAGGAAAAGGGTTACTAGCCCATTGTTCCCGGCATTTTAGTTGACTTTTACAACACGCATGGCTTACGGAGGAAAGATTCTTATTCCACTTCCCCATGGGTAACATTGTGTGAAGGGATTCAGGGAACCCAGTTAATTGATTTAGTTGGACTTGAGTCCTGGAAATGGGAAGTACAATGCCTGCACTTTAAAGGAGGGACTGGGATAGTGACAGCTGGGAGGGACAATTAAAATTTCAGCTGTCGTATCTGAGCTCCTCTGCAAAGACAGTGATTATGTATGTGTGGGTGATAGTGTTGAATGATGATGAAAGTATTTTCTTTTGGGGATTTTCTTTCTTTTGGGTCACCCTGCCTCGGTGGGAGACGGCCGACTTGTTGAAAAAAAAAAAATATATATATATATATATATATATATATATATATATATATATATATATATATATATATATATATATATATATATATACACATACATACATACAAACCCGAGGTATTAGTCTGGAGTACATTATGATTTCGTAAGGCAGATAAGAGGTGACTTCCTATGACTGAGATGACTCCCAAGTGAGCACACACTCAGGAGTTTGTTCCCACACGTTCACCTTATAGGGACGCAATGGTTTATTAAGTTTGCTAATTGTGTAGAAAGATTATTAACGGTTGTGTTGGTTGATATGATATTCTTGCACCGTACATAGGTCCTGACCAAGTAGGTACCTATTACGTAGTTATCTTCCCTTACCTGCAGCTTACTCTTTTGTTCTAACCAATATTGTAAAGTTTGCTGGAATATCTACACATGTTGTCTTCTGTATGTAATAATGACAGTGTAGTTATAGGATTTATATATGTAAGACATGTGTAACAGTTGATCTTTATTGATGAGACGTCCCGTCAATAAAGACGCTGCACTTATGTTTTATTCATCTACTTGTCGGCAGTGTTTATCACTGTCCACTGCCTCATCGGCAGTGTTTATCACTGTCCACTGCCTCATCGGCAGTGTTTATCACTGTCCACTGCCTCATCGGCAGTGTTTATCACTGTCCACTGCCTCATCGGCAGTGTTTATCACTGTCCACTGCCTCATCCTCCACTGGACGCCTTGTCTACTGTGGAGGTGAATTCCCTTCTACCACCACCGCCAGTTCCCTCCTCACCTTCCACTCCTCCGTCCCTTCTGCTCCTGTCTTGTGCTTCCTTCCTTCCTTCACAACAAAGTCTGCCTCGTATCTGTTTGACTTCCTTCTCAATACAACACTTCGTCTCTTTTTACACGTTCCAGTTTGTGAGAAAATACAAATGTATTATTTCGTTCTTCACATTCCTTGCCCAATTTCTATTTCTCCGTCCTCTATTCTCTTGTCATAATTTGTATTTCTCTCCTGCTCTTCGAACTCAAACCCCCCCAAAAAAAAAAAAAAAAAAAAAAACATTGTGTGTCATCCCTCTCCCTTGCCGTGAACTCTGTCTTTTTCTTCTGTCCCGAATAAAGTTGTCCCTATACAAGTGGAAACGCACACACCTGTAGAATAGACCCTTTAATACAGCGTTACGCCCAAGGCTGGGCTTTATCAAGTCAACGTTACGCCCAAGGCTGGGCTTTATCAAGTCAACGTTACACCCAAGGCTGGGCTTTATCAAGTCAACGATACGCCCAAGGCTGGGCTTTATCAAGTCAACGTTACGACCAAGGCTGGCTTTATCAAGTCAACGTTACACCCAAGGCTGGGCTTTATCAGTCAACGTTACGCCCAAGGCTGGGCTTTATCAAGTCAACGTTACGACCAAGGCTGGGCTTTATCAAGTCAACGTTACACCCAAGGCTGGGCTTTATCAAGTCAACGATACGCCCAAGGCTGGGCTTTATCAAGTCAACGTTACACCCAAGGCTGGGCTTTATCAAGTCAACGTTACACCCAAGGCTGGGCTTTATCAAGTCAACGTTACGACCAAGGCTGGGCTTTATCAAGTCAACGTTACGCCCAAGGCTGGGCTTTATCAAGTCAACGTTACGACCAAGGCTGGGCTTTATCAAGTCAACGTTACGCCCAGAGCTGGGCGTAACACTATATTAGAATAATTCTGTGCTAGTATTGTGTTTACTTTGTTTTAGTGTCTTGTAGCGTCGTGTTGACCACGTCGAGTGTCCTCGAGGTGCTATAAACACGGCTCTTGTAGCGTGTTGAGCACGTGGAGTGTCCTCGAGGTGCTATAAACACGGCTCTTGTAGCGTGTTGACCACGTGGAGTGTCCTCGAGGTGCTATAAACACGACTCTTGTAGCGTGTTGACCACGTCGAGTGTCCTCGAGGTGCTATAAACACGACTCTTGTAGCGTGTTGACCACGTGGAGTGTCCTCGAGGTGCTATAAACACGACTCTTGTAGCGTGTTGACCACGTGGAGTGTCCTCGAGGTGCTATAAACACGGCTCTTGTAGCGTGTTGACCACGTCGAGTGTCCTCGAGGTGCTATAAACACGACTCTTGTAGCGTGTTGACCACGTGGAGTGTCCTCGAGGTGCTATAAACACGGCTCTTGTAGCGTGTTGAGCACGTCGAGTGTCCTCGAGGTGCTATAAACACGACTCTTGTAGCGTGTTGAGCACGTCGAGTCTCCTCCAGGTGCTATAAACACGGCTCTTGTAGCGTGTTGAGCACGTCGAGTGTCCTCGAGGTGCTATAAACACGACTCTTGTAGCGTGTTGAGCACGTCGAGTCTCCTCCAGGTGCTATAAACACGGCTCTTGTAGCGTGTTGAGCACGTCGAGTCTCCTCCAGGTGCTATAAACACGGCTCTTGTAGCGTGTTGAGCACGTCGAGTCACCTCCAGGTGCTATAAACACGGCTCTTGTAGCGTGTTGAGCACGTCGAGTCTCCTTTAGGTGCTATAAACACGGCTCTTGTAGCGTGTTGAGCACGTCGAGTCTCCTCCAGGTGCTATAAACACGACTCTTGTAGCGTGTTGAGCACGTCGAGTCTCCTCCAGGTGCTATAAACACGACTCTTGTAGCGTGTTGAGCACGTCGAGTCTCCTCCAGGTGCTATAAACACGACTCTTGTAGCGTGTTGAGCACGTCGAGTCTCCTCCATGTGCTATAAACACGGCTCTTGTAGCGTGTTGAGCACGTCGAATGTCCTCGAGGTGCTATAAACACGGCTCTTGTAGCGTGTTGAGCACGTCGAGTGTCCTCGAGGTGCTATAAACACGACTCTTGGGTTACCTTCTTCCCTCTCCCCAGTTCGCTCACCTCTTTATTCTGCTGTCCACCTCCTCCTCTTCCACTATCTCCCGTAGATCTTATGCTACATCATTCATCGTCCTTCCGGCTTACCTTAGAAATTATTTTCATCTCCTCCACTTCCATATTCCTCTTTCCTGCTTCCTCCCTAATTACACTTATTTCCTGCATTCTCACATCCGTTAGTGGATTTTCTTTTCCATTTCTGTTTCTC
Organism: Cherax destructor; assembly: GCA_009830355.1. NCBI lineage: Eukaryota > Metazoa > Arthropoda > Malacostraca > Decapoda > Parastacidae > Cherax > Cherax destructor. Next base: position 14,713 of record WNWK01031606.1, read on the forward strand.
ACCAGGAATTCAAAGATTCCTCATTCAACTTGGTTTTGTATCCTCGTGCCTAACATCTGCCCCGCTTTTTATATATTGTCTAATTTCCCTTAATGTATAGTGTTTATAAGTTCATTAAGTATGTTTTAGTATGTTTTAGTAAATGTATGTGCAGTAAATTGAGTGTCAGTGTATGTTTGTGTGAATGTTGTGCAGATTGTGAGTGTGTCTCTGTGTTGTGTTTGTGTATGTGTGTTGTGGTTGAGTTGCGTTTTGTGGTGTGTTGTGTTATGTTGTGTGTGTGTTGTGTGTGTTTTGTGTTGTGTTGTGTGTGTTGTGTTGTTTGTGTGTTGTGTTGTGTGTTTTGTGTTTTGTGTGTGTGTGTGTGTACTCACCTAATTGTATTCACCTAATTGTGGTTGCAGGGGTCGAGACTCAGCTCCTGGCCCCGCCTCTTTGCTGTCCGCTACTGGGTCTCTGCTCTCCCTGCTCCATAAGCTTTATCATACCTTGTCTTAAAACTATGTATGGTTCCCGCCTCCACTATATCGTTCGCTAGACTATTCTACTTCCTAACTACTCTATGGCTGAAGAAGTGCTTCCTAACATCCCTTTGACTCATCTGAGTCTTCAGCTTCCAGTTGTGTCCCCTTGTTTCTGTATTCCCTCTCTGGAACATCCTGTCACTATCTACCTTGTCGATTCCCTGCAGTATTTTGTATGTCGTTATCATGTCTCCTCTAACCCTTCTGTCCTCCAGTGTTGTTAGTCCTATTTCCCTCAACCTTTCTTCATATGGCATTCCCCTGAGCTGTGGAACTAGCCTTGTCGCAAACCTTTGCACTTTCTCTAATTTCTTGACGTGCTTGACCAGGTGTGGGTTCCAGACTGGTGTTGCATACTCTAGTATGGGCCTGACGTACACGGTGTACAGTGTCTTGAACGATTCCTTTTTAAGGTAACGGAACGCTAATCTTAGGTTTGCCAGTCGCCCATATGTTGCCGCGGTTATCTGGTTGATGTGTGTTTCCGGAGACGTGCTTGGCGTTATACTCACCCCAAGATCTTTCTCCTTTGATGAGGTTTGTAGCCTTTGTCCACCTAGCCTGTACTCTGTCAGCGGTCTTCTTTGCCCTTCTCCGATCCTCATGACTTTGCATTTGGTGGGGTTAAATTCAAGAAGCCAGTTGCTAGACCAGATGTCAAGCTTGTCCAGGTCTCTTTGAAGTCCTGCTTGGTTCTCTTCCGATGTGATTCTCCTCATTAATTTCACATCATCTGCGAACAGAGACACTTCTGAGTCTATCCCGTCCGTCATGTCATTCACATATACCAAGAATAGCACTGGTCCTAGGACTGACCCCTGCGGTACACCGATCGTCACCGGCGCCCACTGTGTTAGTTACCATTTTGTCCTAGGCACATGTCAATTAGACACTAGGCCTGTTGTATGTATGTGTGTGTGTGTGTTGTAGGAAACACTTGAATGTTTCTGCCCCACCGGGAATTGAACCGCCTCCTGCGTAAGAAGAGCTTTCCACTGTGTGTGTGTGTGTGTGTGTGTGTGTGTGTGTGTGTGTGTGTGTGTGTGTGTTGTGTTTTGGTGTGTGTGTGTGGTGTTTTTTGTATGTGTTGCATAGTGAGTGTAGTGCTGCGTTGTGTGTTGTGTGTTGTGTTTGTTGCGTTTCGTGTATTGCGTTGTGACTGTATTGTGTGCGCGTTGCGTTGCATATGTTTTGCTGTGTTTGTTGTGTTGTGCTGTGTGTTAGACCTCGCCTATCATCCTACAATCTCTGGTACGTATTTCACTGAACCTCTTACTCTGACTGCCATCTACACACTAAACTATGTGACAGTTGCTTCCTCTACTCAGTCAGCACATTCCACTCCAGTATATTTCAATTTAACCACCCAGGTATACAAATCAAAATGTTTTGGTCAAAAATGCATCATCATTCTCTTCTCTGAGGATGAAGGTCCCCAGTAAATTTCTAGAGGTGGTACCTCCCTATATGTAGGTAGTAGGTAGGTAGACAGCAACAGTCCAGGGAGGTACTACCGTCCTGCCAAGTGAGTGTAAAACGAAGGCGTGTATTTGTTTTACATGATGGTAGGATTGCTGGTGTCTTTTTCTGTCTCATAAACACACAACACATACATGTACACGTTTATGTATACACACTCATCTGAGTTTTCTTTGATTTTATCTTAATAGTTCTAGTTCTAATTGCTTTTCCTTTTATATCCATGGGGAAGTGGAATAAGAATTTTTCCTCCGTAAGCCATGCGTGTTGTAAAAGTCAACTAAAATCCCGGGAACAATGGGCTAGTAACACCTATTCCTGTATAGATTACTAAAAAGAAAAAAAAGAAGAAAAACGTCAAAATGGGATGTCTGAATGTGCATGGATGTTGTGCCAATGATAAGAAAGAGATGATTGTAGATGTTATGAATGAAAAGAAGCTGGATGTCCTGGCTTTAAGTGAGACAAAGCTGAAGGGGGTAGGAGAGTTTCAGTGGGGAGAAATAAATGGGATTAGGTCAGGGGTTTCAAAAAGAGTTAGAGCTAAAGAAGGAGTGGCAATAATGTTGAATAAGTGTGTGGGGAGTTTTGAACCAAGTGAGAGAGTACTTGTGGTTGGGGATCTTAATGCTAAAGTGGGTAAAAATGTTGTCGAGGGAGTAATAGGTAAATTTGGGTGCCAGGGGTAAATGAAAATGGGGAACCTTTAATTGAGCTATGATTGAAAGAGGTTTGGTAATAAGTAATAAATATTTTATAAAAAAGGGGATAAATAAATATACAAGGTATGATATAGCACATAATGAAAGTCGTTTGTTAGATTATGTATTGGTGGATAAAAGACTGATGGGTAGGCTTCAGGATGTACATGTTTATAGAGGGGCAACGGATATATCGGATCATTATTTAGTTGTAGCAACAGTTAGAGTAAAAGGTAGATGGGACAAAAGAAAATGGCAACAGCAAGTAAGAGGTAAAGTGTATAACAAATGAGAAGCTAAACCAGAGGTTATACAGCAGGCAGCAAGTGGGAGAGGCAAGTATAAACTAGGGGGAGTGAAGTTATGGTTAGAAAAGCAGTATTGCAGAAGGTGGGCTAGAAGTATGTGGATAGAGGGTTGGATAGTTTAAAAATGAGTATTGAATGGAAGAAGTTGGTGTGATATAGGAGGAGGGTGCAGGAGGAAAAAGGAGAGTGGTGGAATGAAGAGAAGGTATATGAGAGAAAAAAGGTAGAGAGGGGTGGTAAAAAGAGTGTCAAATAGGAGAGCAGAGTATAGTGGAGAGGCTATGTCAAGAAATTTTGCTGAAAACAAGAATTGTTTGGAGTAAGATGAACAAGTTAAGAAAGCCTAGGGAGCGAATGGATTTGTCAGTTAAAACAGAGTAGGGAATTAGTAGATGGGAGCTGGAGGTATTGGGTAGATAGCGGGAATATTTTGAGGAACATTTAAATGTCGATGAAAAAAGAGAGGCGGTAATTTCATGCACTGGCAAGGGAGGTATAACATCATTTAGGAGTGAAGAAGAGTATGAGGTGAGTGTGGGGGAGGTGCGTAAGGCATTACATAGAATGAAAGCGGGTAAAGCAGCTGAGACTGACGGGATCATAACAGAAATGTTAAAAGCAGGGGGAAATTTAGTGTTGGAGTGGTTGGTATTTTTGTTTAATAAATGTATGAAAGAGGGGAAGGTTCCTTGGGATTGGCAGAGAGCATGTATAGTTCCTTTATATAAAGGGAAGGGGGATAAAAGACATTGTAAGAATTATAGGGGAATAAGTTTACTGAGTATACCAGGTAAAGTGTACGATAGAGTTACTTTTGAAAGAATTATAGGTAAGACAGAGAGTAGGATTGCAGATGAGCAAGGAGGTTTTAGAGTGGGTAGGGAATATGTAGATCAAGTGTTTACATTGAAGCATATATGTGAATAGTATTTAAATAAAGGTAGGGAAGTTTTCATTGCATTTATGGATTTAGAAAAGGCATATGATAGAGTGGATAGGGGAGCAATGTGGCAAATGTTGCCAGTGTATGGAATAGGTAGTAAGTTACTGAAGGCTGTAAAGAGTTTTTATGAGGAGAGTGAGGCTCAGGTTAGGGTGTGTAGGAGAGAGGGAGATTACTTCCCGGTTAAAGTAGGTCTTAGACAGGGATGTGTAATGTCACCATGGTTGTTTAATATATTTATAGATGGGGTTGTAAAAGTAAATGCTAGGTGTTGGGAGAGGGTGGGATTAAATTATGGGGAATCAAATGCAAAATGGGAGTTGACACAGTTACTTTTTGCTGATGATACTGTGCTTATGGGAGATTCTAAAGAAAAGTTGCAAAGGTTAGTGGACGAGTTTGAGAGGCGTGTAAAGGTAGAAAGTTGAAAGTGACATAGATAAGAGTAAGGTGATGAGGTATCAAACGTTTTAAATAAAGAAAATTGGATATCACATTGAGAAGGGATTATGGAAGAAGTGAATGTTTTAGATATTTGGGAATTGACTTGTCAGCGGATGGGTTTATGAAGGATGAGGTTAACCATAGAAATGATGAAGGAAAAAGGTGAGTGGTGCTTGAGGTATCTGTGGAGACAAAAACGTTATCCATGGAGGCAAAGAAGGGAATGTACGAAAGTATAGTGGTACCAACACTTTATATGGGTGTGAAGCATGGGATGCAAATGCTGCAGCGAGGAGGCGGCTGAGGCAGTGGAGATGTCCTATCTAAGGGCAATGTGTGATTAAATATTATGACAGAAAATTCGGAGTGGGAAATTAGGAGGTGTGGAGTTACTAAAATATTTGTCAGAGGGCTGAAGAGAGGTTGTTGAGGTGGTTTGGTCATTTAGAGAGAATGGATCAAAGTAGAATGACTTGGAGAGCATATAAATCTGTAGGGGAAGGAAGGCGGGTAGGGGTCGTCCTCGAAAAAGTTGGAGGGAGGGGTAAAGGAGGTTTTGTGGGCGAGAGGCTTGGATTTCCAGCAAGCATGTGTGAGCGTGTTAGATAGGAGTGAATGGAGAGAATGGTTTTGGGACCTGACGAGCTGTTGGAGTGTTATCGGGTAATATTTTGTGAAGGGATTCAGGAAACCAGTTAATTGATTTAGTTGGACTTGAGTCCTGGAAATGGGAAGTACAATGCCTGCACTTTAAAGGAGGGGTTTAGGATATTGGCAGTTTGGAGGAACTTCTAAACTGTGTATCTGAGCTCCTCTGCAAAGACAGTGTTTATGTATGAGTGAGGTGAAAGTGTTGAATGATGATGAAAGTATTTTCTTTTGGGTATTTTCTTTCTTTTGGGTCACCCTGCCTCGGTGGGAGACGACCGACTTGTTAATATATATATATATATATATATATATATATATTTATTATTTTATTAACACATCGGCCGATTCCCACCAAGGCAGGGTGGCCCGAAAAAGAAAAACTTTCATCATCATTCACTCCATCACTGTCTTGCCAGAAGGGTGCTTTACACTACAGTTATAAAACTGCAACATTTACACCCTCCTTCAGAGTGCCGGCACTGTACTTCCCATCTCAGAACTCAAGTCCGGCCTGCCGGTTTCCTGAATCCCTTCATAAATGTTACTTTGCTCACATCCAACAGCACGTCAAGTATTAAAACCATATGCCTCCATTCACCCTATCAAATACGCTCACACATGCTTGCTGGAAATCCAAGCCCTCGCACACAAAACTTCCTTTACCCCTCCCTCCAACCTTTCCTAGGCCGACCCCTACCCCGCCTTCCCTCCACTACAGATTTATACACTCTGAAGTCACTCTGTCTCGTTCCATTCTCTTCATGTCCAAACCACCTCAACAACCCTCCTCAGCTCTCTGGACAATCGTTTTGGTAATCCCGCACCTCCTCCTAATTTCCAAACTCCGAATTCTCTGCATTATATTCACACCACACATTGACCTCTGACATGACATCTCCACTGCCTCCAGCCTTCTCCTCGTTGCAACATTCATCACCCATGCTTCACACCCATATAAGAGCGTTGGTATAACTATACTCCATACATTCCCTCTTTACTTCCATGGACAAGGTTCTTTGTCTCCACAGACTCGAAGTGCTCCACTCACCCTTTTCCCTCATCAATTCTATGATTCACCTCATCCTTCATAGACCCATCCGCCGACATGTCCACTCCCAAATATCTGAATACATTCACCTCCTCCATACTCTCTCCTCCAATCTGATATCCAATCTTTCGTCACCTATTCTTTTGTTATCCTCATCACCTTACTCTTTCCTATATTCACTTTCAATTTTCTTCTTTACACACCCTACCAAATTCATCCACCAACCTCTGCAGCTTCTCTTCAGAATCTCCCAAAAGCACAGTGTCATCAGCAAAAGCAACTGTGACAACTCCCACTTTGTATTTGCTTCTTTATCTTTAGCCCAACACCTCTTGCCAAGACCCTCGCATTCATTCTCTTACAACCCCATCTATAAATATATTGAACAACCACGGTGACATCACACATCCTTGTCTAAGGCCCACTTTTACTGGGAAATAGTCCCTTCCCTCCTACACACTCTAACCTGAGCCTCACTATCCTCATAAAAACTCTTCACTGCTTTCAGTAACCTTCCTCCTATTCCATACACCTGCAACATCTGCCACATTGCCCCCTATCTACCCTATCATAGCCTTTTCCAAATCCATAAATGCCACAAAAACATCTTTACCCTTATCCAAATACTGTTCACCATATGTTTCACTGTAAACACTTGGTCTACACACCCCTCACCTTTCCTAAAGCCCCTTGTTCATCTGCTATCCTGCTTTCTGTTTTACTCTTAATTCTTTCAATAATAACTCTACCATACACTTTACCAGGTACACTCAACAGACTTATTCCCTATAATTTTTGCACTCTTTTGTCCCCTTTGCCTTTATACAAAGGAACAATACACGCTCTCTGCCAATCCCTAGGTACCTTACCCTCTTCCATACATTTATTAAATAATAGCACCAACCACCCAAAATTATATCCCACCTGCTTTTAACATTTCTATCTTTATATATATATATATATATATATATATATATATATATATATATATATATATATATATATATATTATATATATATATATATGTATATATATATATATATATATATATATATATATATATATATATATATATATATATATATATATATATATATATATATATATATATATATATATATATATATATATATATATATATATATATATATATATATATATATATATATATATATATATATATATATATATATATATATATATATATATATATATATATATATATATATATATATATATATATATATATAACTGTGTGTGTGTGTACTCACCATGTGGTCGCAGGGGTCGAGACTCAGCTCCTGGCCCCAGCTCTTCGCTGTCCTCTACTGGGACTCTGCTCTCCCTGCTTCATGAGCTTCATCATACCTTGGCTGAAAAAGTGCTTCCTAACATCCCTTTGACTCATATGAGTCTTCAGCTTCCAGTTGTGTCCCCTTGTTTCTGTGTTCCCTCTCTGGAACATCCTGTCACTATTTACCTTGTCAATTCCCGCAGTATTTTGTATGTCGTTATCATGTCTCCTCTAACCCTTCTGTCCTCCAGTGTGTGTGTGTGTACGCACCTAATTGTACTCACCTAATTGTGGTTGCAGGGGTCGAGACTCAGCTCCTGGCCCTGCCTCTGCGCTGCCCGCACTGGGTATCTGCTCTCCTGCTCCATGAGCTTTATCATACCTCGTCTTAAAACTGTGTATGGTTCCTGCCTCCACTATGTCTTTCTCTAGACTATTCCACTTCCTGACTACTCTGTGCCTGAAGAAATACTTCCTAACATCC
>WNWK01031607.1:0-22588 GCA_009830355.1 Cherax destructor
TATCCTCACTGTTGTCCTGGCAACAGTGTACTATTCCACTGTTTAATGGGAACAGTGTAATATTTCCACTTTTGTCCTGGCAGTAATTATTCTCACTGTTGTTGGCAACGTGTTATTCACTGTTGTCCTGGCACAGTGTAATATCCCCATAGTTGCTCTGGCAACAATGAACTACCTCACTGTTGCCTGGCAACAGTGTAACTATCCTCAATGTTGTCCTGGCAACAGTGTAACTATTCTCACTGTTGTCCTGGCAACAGTGTAACTATCCTCACTGTTGTCCTGGCAACAGTGTAACTATCCTCACTGTTGTCCTGGCAACAGTGTAACTATCCTCACTGTTGTCTTGGCAACAGTGTAACTATCCTCACTGTTGTACTGGCAACAGTGAAACTACTCTCACTGTTGTCCTGGCAACAGTGTAACTACTCTCACTGTTGTCCTGGCAACAGTGAAACTACTCTCACTGTTGTCCTGGCAACAGTGAAACTACTCTCACTGTTGTCCTGGCAACAGTGAAACTACTCTCACTGTTGTCCTGGCAACAGTGAAACTACTCTCACTGTTGTAGAGTTGTGAGCAGTGATAGTGTTAAGTATGGGTTAAATATGCTACAAAAGAATTTTTTACAGTTGTTGTAAGAGCACACACCTGTTGTGAGCACACACCTGTTGTGAGCACACCTGTTGTGAGCACACACCTGTTGTGAGCACACACCTGTTGTGAGCACACACCTGTTGTGAGCACACTCCTGTTGTGAGCACACACCTGTTGTGAGCACACACCTGTTGTGAGCACACACCTGTTGTGAGCACACACCTGTTGTGAGCACACCCTGTTGTGAGCATACACCTGTTGTGAGCACACACCTGTTGTGAGCACACACCTTTTGTGAGCACACACCTGTTGTGAGCACACACCTGTTGTGAGCAAACATATGTTGTGAGCACACACCTGTTGTGAGCATACACCTGTTGTGAGCACACACCTGTTGTGAGCACACACCTTTTGTGAGCACACACCTATTGTGAGCACACACCTGTTGTGAGCACACATATATTGTGAGCACACACATGTTGTGAGCTCACACCTGTTGTGAGCACACATATATTGTGAGCACACATATATTGTGAGCACACACCTGTTGTGAGCACACATATATTGTGAGCACACATATATTGTGAGCACACACCTGTTGTGAGCACACATATATTGTGAGCACACACATGTTGTGAGCTCACGCCTGTTGTGAGCACACACTTGTTGTGAGCACACCTGTTGTGAGCACACACCTGTTGTGAGCACACCTGTTGTGAGCACACACCTGTTGTGAGCACACCTGTTGTGAGCACACACCTGTTGTGAGCTCACCCCATACCTATGGTGTGGGTGGTAGTCACACCATACAAATGGTGTGGGTTGTAGTCATCACATACCCATGATGTGGGTGGTAGTCACACCATAACTATGGTTGGGTGGCACACCCCATAACCATGGTGTGGGTTTTGTTATCCATACCCTGGTGTGTTTGGTAGTCACCCACCCTTTTTTGGGGGAGCACCCATACCCTGGTTGGGGACACACACATGTACCCATGTTGTGGGTTTAGCACCCCTTACCCATGTGTGGGTTTGGGGAGCACCCATCCTGGTGTGGGTGGTAGCATCCTACACATGGTTGTGGTGGTAGCATCCAACCCTGGTTGTGAGCACCCATACCCTGTGTGGTGTGTTAGTCACCCCATACCTGTGTGGGTGTGAGTCATCCCATACACATGTTGTGAGTCATCCCAACCCATGGTTGGTGTTAGCACACCCTTGTGTGGCTGTGTAACACCTCATACCCATGTTGGGTGTAGCACCCAAACCCATGTTGTGGGTGTTAACACTTACCCATGTTGTGGGTGTTGTCACCCCAACCCTGGTGTGGGGGAGCACCCATCCTGGTTGGGTGGAGCACCAAACCATGTTGTGAGAAACTGTTAGTCACCCCATGACCCATGGTAGTGTGTTGTGAACCCCATGACCCATGTTGGGTGAGTCACATCCCATGGTTTTTGGCACCACCCTTATGACACATGGTTGGGTGGAGCACACACATGGGGTTGTGGAGCATCCATACACTGGTGTGGCTGGTAGTCACCCAACCCTGGTGTGGGTGGTAGTCACCCAACACATGGTGTTGTGAGCACCCATCCCATGGTGTGGTGAGCACCCTACCCCCTGTTGGGTGAGCACCCTCCCATGGTGTGGCTGTTGTAGCCAACCCTGTTTTGGCTGTTAGTCACCCTCATGACCCATGGTTGGGTGGTACTCACCCCACTACACATGGTGTGGGTGGTAGTCACCATACCCATGTTGGGTGGTAGAACACCCTTATACCCATGTGTGGCTGTTAGCACCCCATACCCATGGGGTGGGTGTTAGCACCCCATACCCATGGTTTTGGTGTTGTCATACCCATGGTGTTTGGTGGTACTCACCCTATGAACAGCTGTGGGTGGTATCACCCTTTGACCCATGGTTGTGAGCATCCAAAACTGGTGTTGTTGGTAGCATCCATACCTGGTTGTGAGCATCACACATGTTGGGTGGAGTCATCCCATACCATGGTGTGGTGGTAGTCACCCATACCCATGGTGTGGCTGTTGTGCACCCCGTACCCACTGGTGTGGGTGTAATCACACATACCCATGGTGTGGGTGAGCACCCATACCCATGGTGTGGGTGGGACTCACCCCATACACATGGTGTGGGTGGGAGTCATCCCATACCCATGGTTGGGTGAGTCATCCCATACCATGGTGTGGGTGGTAGTCACACCATACCCATGGTGTGGGTGTAGTCATCCCATACCCATGGTGTGGGTAAAGTCACACATACCCATGGTGTGGGTGGTAGTCACTCCATACCCATGGTGTGGGTGTTAGTCACCCCATACCACATGGTGTGGGTGTTAGTCACCCATACCCATGGTGTGGGTGTTAGTCACCCCATACCCATGGTGTGGGTGGTACTCACCCCATACTAGTGATGTATCGGATATTCGCATCCGCATCACATCCGCGGAACATCCGCAAAATGAGTAAGACATCCGATACACATCCGCATCCCGGATATCTTAATTTTCACATCCAATACATCCCTACCCTATACCCATGGTGTGGGTGGTAGTAATCCCATACCCATGGTATGGATGTTAGTCACCCCATAACCATGGTGTGGTGTAGTCACCCATACCCATGGTTGGGTGTGTCATCCCTTCCATGGTGTGGGTGGTAGTCATCCCATACCCATGATGTGGGTGGTAGTCACCCCATTCCCATGGTGTGGGTGTTAATCATCTCATACCTATGGTGTGGGTGTTAATCACCCCATACCCATGCTGTGGGTGGTAGTCATCCCATACCCAGGTACTGCTTCAACATTACAGAGGCAATAATGGGTCAGGTACTGTACATTCAACATTACAAGGCCATAGGGTCAGGGACTTGTACCTCAACATTACAGGTACTAAAGGGTCCAGGGTCTGACCTCCCAGATTACAGAGGTACATAATGGGTCCACGGACTGTCCTCAACATTACAGAGGACATAATGGGTCCCGGGACTGTACCTCAACATTACAGAGGTCATAATAGTCCCGGGACTGTACCTCAACATTACAGAGGTACATAATGGGTCCAGGGACTGTACCTCAACATTACAGAGGTACATAATGGGTCCAGGAACTGTACCTCAACATTACAGAGACATAATGGGTCCAGGGACTGTACCTCAACATTACAGAGGACATAATGGGTCCAGGACTGTACCTCAAAATTACAGAGGTACATAATGGGTCCAGGGACTGTACCTCAACATTACAGAGGCACAAAGGGTCCAGGGACTGTACCTCAAAATTACAGAGGCACATAATGGGTCCCGGGACTGTATCTCAACATTACAGAGGTACATAATGGGTCCAGGGACTGTACCTCAACATTACAGAGGCACATAATGGGTCCAGGGACTGTACCTCAACATTACAGAGGACATAATGGGTCCAGGGACTGTACCTCAACATTACAGAGGCACATAATGGGTCCAGGGACTGTACCTCAACATTACAGAGAGCACATAATGGGTCCAGGGACTGCCACTTACAGTGTTGATAGCTAAACAAGTAACAATGGTAATGAACTATTTACATGTTTATATCTGGTCAAAAATCGTAATGGGTTAGTTATGTAGACATGAATTTGGTTCAAAAATCCAATAATGTGACGTAGTTCCAACCTAATTACTAAGGGCACAGATGAACGCGTAGAGAGAGAGAGAGAGAGAGAGAGAGAGAGAGAGAGAGAAGAGAGAGAGAGAGAGAGAGAGAGAGAGAGAGGTGTTGATAACCTTGTTTACAAAGTCTATCAGCAATACTAACTCCTTGGTATCTACTCAACTGCAGCGTAGTGGAGCTCTTCACCATCTCCAAGGTTGAGGACTGATTACCTCATCTTGTGTATATAGTTCTACTGTCTACCAATTATATCCTTGTAATCTGTATTGATAAAGCCCGTGGAGGGCGAGACGTCTACAATAAAGATACCCAGATGTTGCACATGTGTCTGATTTTCATCATGGACAACTTGCTAATTTTCATCAGGAAACATACTTATTGCACCGTTGTGCGTTGGTTGGAAATAAAGCAACTACAAGGTACTTCAGATGTACGTAGTCATCACCTCTAAGATCTCTAAACATAATTGTTAAAAAAATCCAAGTTTAATTTAATATGATCTGTCAACTTTGCTGGACCCTTCATGTGTGTGAGGACACCAGCAGTGTTGTTAGAGATATACGCAGCTCAGATGTGCCCGTGGCCTGGTGCCAAAATCTATCGCTTCACACAGTCCAGGTTCGATTCCCGGCGAGGGTGGAAACATTGGACGTGTTTCCTTACACCGGTTGTCTATGTTCACCCATCAGTAAAATGGGTACTTGGGTGTTAGTCGACTGGTGTGGGTCGCATCCTGAGACAAAACTGACCTATTTTGCCCGAAATGCTCAGTATAACTTTCTATATAGTACTATGTCATTGATGTCAGCTATGACTGTATACCTTGTACATATACTTGTAGTAAATAATATATTATTATTATTTTTATGTGTCATGTGTCATGTGAATGAGCAAAGAATTGTTGTGAGGGCGGAGATGTTGGTGTCCGACCTTGAGACTCGTCTTTCTCAGAGTATAAACAAACTCTTGTTAAATTCGTTGTGGTGTAGAGCAGTGTTAGAACTTATATATGATGTGTACGACTTGCTGATAAACCTATAAGAATGATGGCCTAGGAAAGGTAAACAACCCTTTGTGATGGAGTTTAATAGGTAAACCATCCTTTATGATGGAGTATGGCAGGTAAACCCTCCTTTATAACAAAGTATGGCAGGTAAACCATCCTTTATGACGGAGTATGGCAGGTAAACCATCCTTTATGACGGAGTAGTAGGTACTCCTTAAAGTGCAGGTAAACCACCATCACTTCCTATAACAAAGTATGGCAGGTAAACCATCCTTTATGACGGAGTATGGAGGTAAACCATCCTTTATACAGTATGATAGTAAACCATCCTTGATGGTATAGGTAAACCATCCTTTATAACAAAGTATGGCAGGTAAACCATCCTTTATGACGGAGTATGGTAGGTAAACCATCCTTTATAACAAAGTATGATAGGTAAACCATCCTTTATGATGGAGTATGGCAGGTAAACCCTCCTTTATAACAAAGTATGGCAGGTAAACATTCCTTTATGACGGAGTATGGTAGGTAAACCATCCTTTATAACAATGGTAGGTAAACCATCCTTTATGACGGAGTATGGTAGGTAAACCATCCTTTATAACAAAGTATGGCAGGTAAACCATGCTGCATTATAGGTGTGTTGGTAAATACAGCTCTTCACATAATCTTAAAAATATGATACAATATGGTCACAGACCGGGCCGCGGGGGCGTTGACCCCTGGAATTCTCTCTCTCAGGTCATCATGGTAGCCACGCTAAGTGCTGTAGCTTTTTTTTAATATAATATAAAAAGATAACGATACAAGTAAACACATGTAGTGGGGGAGACGAGGCCTCTCGTCACTACTTGGGTACAGTAGTTAGTTTTAACATCTTTATTATGCACCCCATACCCATCCTGTGGGCGGTAGTCAAAAGACTACAGAGGTACATAATGGGTCAAGGGACTGGTCAGCGAAGTTTTGAAAAATGAATAAGGTATAGTAATTATAAGGTATTTACCAGTTGACTTTGAGTGGAGCTCGACACATGACTGTTGTTAGAACTTTCTGGCTGACTCCTCTTCCTAGGAAAGTAACAGCAGAACAAGACTGCACTGTATGTACAGACATTCCCTTCGTATTTAATAAATCAGACACTCTGGCTCAGCAGTCTTTAATGGCTCAGTTGATAAGACGAGACTGATGCTGCTTTGCAGCATTACATCTCTGCTCTTAAAAATAACTGAGAGTTAGGAGCTCCATTGATTTTCCTAAACTCTTACACTGTTTTCATCTCTGACTCTTGATTCTACTTATTCCTGAATCTAAGAGTTACTTGAATATCAGTCATATGAATATACCAATGGTAACCAGTTACCTACTTGTGTATCTTATACATTCATACAAGTTACATACATAAGGAGTTAGACAGACATACATTCATGCCCGTTTATTTGATCAGTATTAACAATACAAATGAATATATTAGATAAAGGTTATATTACTAATATATTAGAACAATGTTATATTAATAATATACAATTAACAATGCAATAAATTACTTTCCTCCCTATCTGCAACCTCATTTATTAAATATTCGCAAGTTGAATTCTTAAAGTGAATCACACTCAGACTGTCACGGACATGATCTAGTAATCACACTCAGACTGTCACTGACATGATCTAGTAATCACACTCAGACTGTCACTGACATGATCTAGTAATCACACTCAGACTGTCACTGACATGATCTAGTAATCACTCACTGTCACGACATGATCAAATGCACCGACTCACTGACATGATCTAGTAATCACACTCAGACTGTCACTGACATGATCTAGTAATCACACTCAGACTGTCACTGACATGATCTAGTAATCACACTCAGACTGTCACTGACATGATCTAGTAATCGCACTCAGACTGTCACTGACATGATCTAGTAATCACACTCAGACTGTCACTGACATGATCTAGTAATCACACTCAGACTGTCACTGACATGATCTAGTTTTTTTTGTTGTTTAAAAGCATAATATACAAATACAAGATTGTTCTATCACCACATACATAAATGCATAACAATAACCTTTAAATACATAACCAATACAAATAATCCACGCAATAACATTAATATAAACTACTAATAAACACTGTCGAAACCAAAACAAAAACTCATATAAAACCCATCTGTACCAACATCAAGGTACACGGCGCAACCCACCTTCTCCTCACCACTCATACCACGAACATACATAATAACAAACAACCACATAGAACACAAAACAAGACATGTAATATATAAATCAACCCAACTTTGGATTGCAAGAAACACAAGAATAAAACATATACTCCCAATACCCATAAGCCCCATACAAGGGTATGTGCCAATGACACTATACCCATATGCGTTCAACGTTAACCAACATTTATATATTTATATCCTTTTCCCCCAAGAACAACAAAATCCATCCACAAAACCCCACCTATCACCCCCCCTTTCACCTACCACCCTATACTACCAGAACCAGAGTCATTCTCCAACGCACACACATAAGTGACAATAAACATAATATTTTCTACAGAATAGCACATAAACACAGGCCCAACATAATGCCACTTCACTGCCGACCTTAAAAACATAAGGCCATATCAAATGTATCACAATAAAAGTTTATACAAATATACATACACAATCCTACCACTCAAATGAAACGTCCAAAACACTCATGACACTCGACTTGTCATTAACCCTTGGGAGGCCTATCAGGTCTACGCCCCATCACAAGAAACACACCTTACCTCTCTATGCCAAAAACTCATAGAAAACATATATAAGAACATATAGAATAAAATAAATCAACCTTCGACTTACATTCCATAATGAAAACTAATCACTAGGTTCACCTTTGAACCCTTTACATATAAACCCTCACACTACATATGAACCATGTACACAGAAGAGTTCTGAAGCAAAAGGCACCTCAGCCTGTATCCCACTGATTTACACCCACCCAACCTAACGTCCCTTCAAAACTGAAACCCCCCTAACCCCCCATTCCCACCATCCCACGCGAGCCCTCCTATCATTCCCTATTCCTCCCTCTCCCTGTAACCCATACACTGTCATCTCCCTATAAGCCTGCAAAAAGGCCCCATCCCACGCCCTATCATATAATAACTT
The DNA here is from genome assembly GCA_009830355.1 of Cherax destructor. Classification (NCBI taxonomy): domain Eukaryota; kingdom Metazoa; phylum Arthropoda; class Malacostraca; order Decapoda; family Parastacidae; genus Cherax; species Cherax destructor. The sequence goes on from WNWK01031607.1 coordinate 8,453, forward strand.
ATTCCTACACTTAGTCCTTGTGGAAACTCTATTGAGTTGCAAGTTCCACAGGGTAAGTGAGTCGTTAGGAGCCTTAAACATACCACGGATCGGCCCTCGGAGTTCATAAACCTACACACCCAACCAAAACAAAACATACCCATTCAAGTTGACGAAGGTAACTATTGTGTACATTTTAGTTGATAGATTTATTCACCTAGGAACACCTAGGCAAGTTTGTACAGTTAGAAACTAATATTATTATTATTAAGGCGACGTTAGATATTAATAATGTAGCTCTAGCGCCCTAACATAGGTAGTTTAAGGCTTGAATAGGCAAGTATTAGGTTATGTTAGCTAGAGAGAACTGGCAGCCCACACTTGAATCTACGCAGTGGGGCTCACGACGCGTGACCTGCGTCCTACCAGACTGGACATCATCCAGACAACACGTGCTGTGAACAAGCAGCACCCCCACGTGACTCAACATCTGTCCTGGGCTCCGGAGGAGAGATCCGGTACAGCGGATATCTTCTCCATCCAGACTATTGCAATAAGACTAGACTTTTTTCTCTCAGTATCTGGCCAGTTTTCTGGGGAAACGTTAGTGAGTTATCTGTGGGTCTTAAGCGGACGGACGCTTTTGTATTGGTATGTACCAGCGTCATCTCTTAAGTTCAAGTCTGGAAGCTAGTGTCTCTTACTGTTCAGATATTGCTTGGAGGATATACCCTAGGGCTGGGGATTCTAAGTTAATACAAGACACTAATACCACTCAATTTACAGATAAAGAATCTTCCCACGCACGTGGTGGTTGGAGGGGGTTATAGCTTAGGAAGATTTGGAAGTGTAGGAGGCATTTCTACTCCATCAAGTAAGTTAACATTTCTTATATTCATGCATGCAGGGGGGAATTCTTTCGGCTGCAGTTAGCTAGAAATTTGTCCCATAGTCACTTGTAAGCCTGAGAGAAGTGTCTCAGAGTGTCGGTGTCAACAGTGCTTGCTCTAAGTGCAGCTTACAAGGAGGCAGTTCCAAAACAAGTTCCTAAAGTCCTATAAAAAGCTGCTCTCAATGCCCCTAGGTGCTCCCTCCTCCCCATATCCCTATGACACCAAGAAATATAAATATAATCTAACACCAAATATGACAAACTCCTATGTACGCTGTCCAAAACTGTCCCAAGTCCAAACTCAAAACCCTTAGAACAGAAACCTCCTCACCCACCTGTCACAACACGCCCAAACCATTCCTCACCCTGCACTTGCTACAAAAATAAATAACGTGATACGTCGTTTCCATTTCGCCACACCTACACAAACCCATCAAGTACCATCCTGCAAAACCTATACCCTGCTCCCGTACTTTGGTTGCAATTTAATTTATGAAACCACCTCCATATACCTAACCAATCATATAGAGGATAAACCCCATTTCCCTGCACTACCCTCCCTCCATCCCCAACCTATCCAATCTTTTAACCTACCTTACCAGGCTCCTCATCACCATTAACTCCTCAAAATCGCTTCACACAACAAAATGTCTTTCCTATCCACCATCTGCGCACCTCCTTCATAACAAACCCCACCCATCGACCCCAAAACCTCTCCCTGCAAATACTCATGCCTCACAAAAATGCTACACAACCTACACCTCAATGGTATCAACCCCAAACCCCCCACCTCTTTTGTGTTTCCACAACCTCCCTGCTACCCAGTGCCTCCCATTTCCCATATGAACCTTATGACATTACACAACAATCACTTCACGTCCACCTCCAAGAGGGATACACCACCGCCTATACCATAATTTACTATACACCAATACATTAACGACTATGACTCTTGCAATAATGTCACCTCCCCACTCCCCAACCCCTCATCCTCCCACTGCCCATCTACCCCGGTCCGGGAGTTCACTCTCCGCTACTACCGCATCTGCACTAAAAATATACCACATATTTTAATAATTTCCACACATCGCCATCCTCTCCTCCACCCCAACGTACTGCCAGACCAATTTCCAACCTCCAATAAGTTTGACTTTTCCTGTTGACTTTCATCCCCATCCCCTTCGCAAACCACTCCACCAACTCATTCAACATACCCATTGCCATTCTTTCTAACAAAACACCGTCGTATCATCAACATAACCAATGATACCACCCACCTCCTCCGTACCCATAGCTACCTCTCCCAACCCCTTCTCCACCAATCTATAAAAGGGATCCTGTAAGAGTGCAAAAGGATCTGCAACAGAGGACAACCCTGCCGCAGACCCTTCTTCATTTCCACCGCTTTCCAACCTTCCCATAACTGCACCCTTATCATCGCACCTGCATACAGCATACCCACCCATCGCACTACCCTTCCCCAAAACCTGTCTCTCCAACACTTCCATAACATTTTCTGTCAACCCTATCATAAGCCCTCTGCCAATCCAATCCTAAGACCCCTCCTCCTCACTATTTTCAACAAACTGTTTAATATGCCGATGCCCAGTACGAATACTCCTTCCAGGCACCCCAAATTGACCCCCATGCAAAATTCCCCCAAACCCTCTTGATTCTATTTGCCAATATCTTCGAATATCTTATAGTCAGCAGTTAACAATGCGATACCCTATAATCACTTAAACCTTCATGTGAATCGCCTTTGCCACCAAACAACAACCCCAGTTCTCATAGATTCTCCATAAATCCTTCCTCCTCAACCATTAAACAACTGAACTAAAACCACTTTCAAAGCCTCCCAATGAGTCACATACAAGTCCCCGGCAAACCATCTATCCTGGTGACTTCCCCAACCTCAATCCCTGCACGGCCTCCTCACCTCCTCCTCCAAGATTCCGCCCCACACTCCCTTCCCTCCTCCACACTCAACAACCTACCTATGCCCCGCAATAACTTATCCTATCTACATGATGAACCTTCCTTCTGATATTGACCACTAAACAAACCCTCAGCATACCCCGCCATACCCTCCGCTCGTTCGCAATACCCTCCCTCCTGATACCCATCCACTTCCTCTACCTTCAGTGATGATATCAACATCCTCTCCTACATGTTTGAAAATTCCTTAAGACCACTTTCGACACCTTGTTGCCCCACAACACCTGCCCATTCCACTCCAAACCGTAAAGCATGAAAACGCTCCTCTTGTAATTCCTTAATCTACCTTTCATTCCACGACCTCATCCCTACCCTTCCCCCAATCCCCGCCTGATAGTCCCTCAACAACCTTCCAAATACTTTGATACCCATACCTACTCCTACTTTCGTTCCTACCAACCCACCCATAAAACTTCCGAATTTCTTCTTTCCCAGTCTTCATCCACCATTTAACGACCCCATTTCTCTTCCTTCCTCCTTCCACACCCCCCACCACATGTCAAACATCTCAACCCTTCCTTTCCAATAATCCAAATTCATTCCAATAAGTCACCACCCCTTCCCACCTCCTTCAAACAACACACCTCTATGGTCTGAAAAGCCCACATCTACACATTCCACCCTCCTAACGCTCCACAACCCTCGTTACATATATTCTGTCCAAACGTGCTGCATAATCCTTCCTCTCAAAGTGTATTCTACCAACTCACCCCGTCCTCCCACCATGTCGACCACTCCTACCACACCCAACACTCCCTGTAAAGACTAACACGCACCCACCACCCCCCCTCCCCTGCGGCTCCACATCCCTTACCCTAATCACACTATACCAATCACCAGCAATAATTGAAACCTGAGGCAATCCTCAGACAGCGTACGCCAACTCATTATTGACAAAATCATCTTTCACCCTCCTATTACTTACGGCTGGCATATACAGGCCCAAACTCACCTGTGTTCCACCCACTCCCATTAACCTAACTACTCTGCCTCCCACATCCTCCCATGACTCTAATGTGAATGGGCTTGTCTCACTTATACCAACCAAAACCCCTCTTAAATGCCTTTGCATCACATGCAAAATCCTATACCCTTTGACCTTAAGTTCAGTACCCTTCCTATAATTATGCTCTTGAATGAAGACAACATATACCTTCCACCTATGCAATGTAACCTCCACCCATTTAAGTTTAACCTCATTCCTGAGACCATTAACATTTATAGTTACACACCTGAAATGTAAGGCTGAGGTTTCCCCCATCATCCTTAACTTCCCTAACTCCCCCATAACCCTTTGATCTTGCTCCTTTCCCCTTGACCACATCCTCCCACACTATTTTTTCCCTGATCTTTGGCCAGCTGTCAACAATTCCTCCGTAGAGTCCTCTCCTGGCCTTTTCCTAGACGCACCCTTCTCCTCAATTAACTCCATTTCCTCTTCCCTATGGACCTCAGCTACCACCACAGATACATTAGCAGAGATCACTTCCTTACACACATTTACCTTCTCTATGGCCTCATTAAATTCCTGCGTAGGACCACCTTGCACCAAGCCTGTCACATCATCCATTGACAGAGGCTCACCCTGTATGAACTCTCTTAGATCCCTCAAAATCTCAGCCTCTTCCCTAGGCAATCCCTGCTGTTCATCAACAGATGCCTTACTATGCACCAGTGAAACAACTGACAGCACCAACCCCTCTCCTTCCGTCTCCTTTTCCGTACATTCCATCTCCTCACTCCACGACTGACGTACCACGCCCTCCTGTCCATCATTCACTCGTGTTACTTCCGTCGGTATGATGGAAGCTTCCTCTGTCCGTACTCCGTCCTCCTCACCTGACCTCATATTCTGCTTCCGCCACACACAATCAGCCGCCATGTGTCCCTGCTGACCACTCAATCGGCAGGTTCGAGTCTGTCCTACATATGTTACATAGACCTGCGTGCGAAAACCAGCCATTAGGACATACGAAGGAATGGGTTGACGCAGCGTCATCTTTACGGAGTATGTTCCCTCCAGCATACCAGCATAGGGCCCATTAACCCACCGTCCAACAGTTACGGCATGAACTATGCCATATTTCTGTATAGCGTCTGTAATGTCACTTTCTCCCGCCTCGAACGGCACATTTCTCAACTTTATCCACTTGTAAGTGGCAGATACATCCCGTACACATACCTCTAGGCCAGTCATGACCGTCAGTCGTTTGTCCTGAAACTTATCCACAATCCTGTGGTAAGCCGCTGAACATGCAAATTTCACGAAGAGTCTTCGCGCTCCATTCAGAGCTATTCCATACAATTCTGAATGATCCACACCCAGTACATCATGCAGAATCGCTGGCAGGACAATATCAGCATTAGACGGGTACACTGCTCCTTGGAGAACTTCAATGCCGACAGTGTTGACCCTCCTTCTATAAGCGTCCGCCATTGCAGTGAAAATAAAAATTCACGCTGCTGCCATCAGAGGTCACCACAAGCACCCGTACACAACCAGGGCTGGGCCAAGAATTTTAATCACACTCAGACTGTCACTGACATGATCTAGTAATCACACTCAGACTGTCACGGACATGATCTAGTAATCACACTCAGACTGTCACTGACATGATCTAGTAATCCATTCTACTTCTTTATCGCTCAGTAATAGAAGGTTAGGTTAGGTAAGACTGGGCAAGAAGCAGAACAAGTGCTTCCTGACGTGGGTCTTAGCCATACGATGACCCACAGCTGGACATTTTGGTCATCTGACTTAGCGGTCCGCCTCTTTAAAAAATAAGATTATTATTACAATGGTTGTTTGAACTGACTACAAAATCGTGTTCACTAGACATAGTTCCATACTGGACTGGGTTCTCAACACTGACAACATTAGCAGCAAAATACTCAGACCTAACGCTGGGTATTAATAATTTTGTTTATATACATAATATTCCTGACTTGTAGATTAAGTAGGGCGGAGGTTTTCTCTTATTTTTCCTACTGTGGGGAAAAGAGTAACTACTCTCTTTTAACCCTCATTGTGTAGTTGATCAGAAATTCTAGCACGGAGAGAGCCGTGCATGGAGATGCCTGGTACACACGTGTCCCTCATAAAACACGTGTCCCTCATAAAACACATGTGTCCCTCATAAAACACATGTGTCCCTCATAAAACACACATGTCCCTCATAAAACACGTGTCCCTCATAAAACACGTGTCCCTCATAAAACACGTGTCCCTCATAAAACTGTTGTGGGAGGAAGGAAGAGTCCACTAGCCCCTTGTGATAGGGCTGAGAGACGCCCTCCCTTTTACTGGAGATTTTTTTCCACATTTTCTGAGTTTGTTGACTTGCCTTATTATACAGCAGTTCGATGGCTTATTTGTGGGAAAGTTCTGTCATGGTTATTTCAGCTCAGAAAGGCAATTGATTCGTTTCTCACAGAGAAAAATCGACCCAAACCACTTTTATCACACGCTGACTGGCCTTGGAAATTGGCGTTTTTTGCAGACGTGACAAACCAAATGAATCAATTGACTAAAGTTGCAAAGTGAAACATATTTTATTTGTGATCTATTGACACATGTCAAGGCATTCAGGGTAAAACTGATGCTATTTGAAGGACAGGTGAAGGTTTCTAACTTGGTTCATTTTCCAGGTTGTGAAAAAAATCATGGAGAAAGTGAAGCAGAATTTCCTTCTTCATTTGCAACAAAAATCATTAATGATTTGCATAAACAATTTCAGAAATGATTTTCTGATCTTGATGGAAAAAATAGATAAAATAGAGCTGTTTCAAAATCCATTTGACTGCAATGTTGAAACATTCCCAAGTCAGTTGCAAATGGAAATTATTGATCTCCGTCAGATGATATGCTGAAAGACAAGGAAATCTGATCCAGTTTTATAAATCTTTTCAGCCTAAACACTTTCCAAATATGAAGTCATTTGCTTGTATTCGTATCAGTTTTTATTACAACATACCTTTGTGAACAAACATTTAAAAAAATAAGATATGACGAGTCAAAATGTAGCACAAATTTATCTGATCAGTAAAGTCCATTCTAATAATTGGCTCCTCAAGCTTTACCTAATTTGACCGAAATGCTCAGTATAACAAGCGGCTTTCTATATAGTAGTATGTCATTGATGTCAGCTAGGACTGTATACCTTGTACATGTACTTGTAGTAAAGGTCCAGTTGTACAAGTACCAATGTATGCAAAGGTCGAGATACATTTTTTACAAGCAATCATGAAAATCAACAAATCCGAGAATAGGTCAGTCAGTGTACTCATCATTTTCTATGAACTTCATTTTCAGTCCTCGTCTTATAATGTATTAATCCCGCTCTTGTGTACCACCTGATCCTGAACCTGGATACAGCTATTTAACTAAGCTTCCTCCTGAAGTCCGCGGTCCAACTAGTACACTCAGAAGGTCCGGATTCGGACCGCGGGCCGCCAGTTGAGTAGCCCTGATCTACATCATCAATACAACTCAATCATAACAAAGTTAAGGTGCGTTAATTGCATGAAAACTGTCAGTTAAAAGCACACATGTATAATTAATGCAACATTCTATTGTGGAATTTTGTCCAGATGTTACAAACAATACAGGACACAATACCAATATATAGCCTCTGTCTCTCTGAATTGTTTATAACGACTTAACAAAGCTCCTGGAGACCAAGCGTTGCCACAATAAAATGTTGCGTTAGTTGCACTTGTGTATTTTTACCTAACATATTGTCAATAATTCTGCCAACATTATTGTATACAAACTGACGAAAACACCGTTACTGTGAACACAACAACTTCTGTTGTGGACTCATCTCTCACTTCACATCTATTGTAATTATCGTTCTTCCTCAGACTATTAAGAGTGAACAAATAATGATGCAATAATTATGCTGTATGTGCACCTCACGTGCACCTCACGTGCACACTTTCACTTAAAGGGGTGGACTGGTAAGCCAGCGGAAGGCCTCGGTCAGATGACCAAAGGCTCCAACGGCGGGTCGTCATCTGACTAAGACCCGCGTCAGGAAACACTTGTCCTGTTTCCTGACGAACCTTACCTAACCTAACCTAACCTACAGCACAAGTGCACGACTGCCGTTCTTAATATCTTATGCACTCCATAGTATGGAGTGCATAAGATATGGTGTGTGTGGTAGTCACACCATACCCATGGTGTGTGGTAGTCACACCATACCCATGGTGTGTGTGGTAGTCACACTATACCCATGGTGTGTGTGGTAGTCACACCATACCCATGGTGTGTGGTAGTCACACCATACCCATGGTGTGTGTGGTAGTCACACCATACCCATGGTGTGTGGTAGTCACACCATACCCATGGTGTGTGTGGTAGTCACACCATACCCATGGTGTGTGTGGTAGTCAAAAGATTACAGAGGCACACAGTCAACACAAGAGCACTAAATGTGCTTCTCTTGGATGTGTACGTGTGTTTGCTGACCTGAGTTTAGAGCAGGCCGCTCCTGTCTGTCCCAACTACTGGACCACTACGACAAGGTCCTGGATGCTCTAGAAGATAAACAGAATGCAGATGTTATATACACATATTTTGCAAAAGCCTTTGACAAGTGTGACCATGATGTAATAGCACACAAAATGCGTGATAAAGGAATAACAGGAAAAGTTGGTAGATGGATCTATAATTTCCTAACACGTAGAACACAAAGAGTAGTAGTCAACAGAGTAAAGTCTGAGGCAGCTACTGTGAAAAGCTCTGTTCCACAAGGCACAGTACTTGCTCCCATCCTATTCCTCATCCTCATATCAGACATTGACAGGGATATAAGCCACAGTGCTGTGTCTTCCTTTGCAGATAACACTCGAATCTGTATGACAGTGTCCACCGTTGAAGACACTGCAAGACTCCACTGCAGACATAAACCAAATCTTTAAATGGGCTGCAGAAAACAATATGAAGTTCAATGATGAGAAATTTCAATTACTCAGATACGGAAAACGGGAAGAAATTAAAATCTCATCGGAGTACAAAACTAATTCCAACCACACAATAGAGCGAAAAACTAATGTCAAAGACCTGGGAGTGATCATGTCAGAGGATCTCACCTTCAAGGACCATAACAATGTAGCAATTGCATCTGCTCGAAAAATGACAGGATGGATAATGAGAACCTTCAAAACCAGGGATGCCAAGCCCATGTTGACACTTTACAGATCGCTTGTTCTATCTAGGCTGGAATATTGCTGCACACTAACTGCACCTTTCAAGGCGGGTGAAATTGCTGACCTTGAAAATGTGCAGAGAACCTTCACCGCACGCATAAGTGCGATAAACCACCTCAACTACTGGGAACGCTTGAAGTTCCTAAACCTGTACTCTCTAGAACGCAGGCGGGAGAGATACATTATTATATACACATGGAAAATTCTCGAGGGCTTAGTACCAAACTTGCACACAAAAATCACTCCGTACGAAAGCAAAAGACTCGGCAGGCGATGTAACATCCCCTCAATGAGGAGCAGGGGTACCACTAGCACGTTGAGGTACAACACAATAAGTGTGAGGGGCCCAAGATTGTTCAACTGCCTCCCAGCATACATCAGGGGGATTACCAACAAGCCCCTGGCTGTCTTCAAGCAGGCACTGGACAGGCACCTCAAGTCGGTACCTGATCAGCCGGGCTGTGGTTCGTACGTTGGACTGCGTGCGGCCAGCAGTAACAGCCTGGTTGATCAGGCTCTGGTCCAACAGGAGGCCTGGTCACAGACCGGGCCGCGGGGGCGTTGACCCCTGGAATTCTCTCCAGGTAGACTCCAGGTAGATGTCACTACACATCAGTGTAACAATAAGTGCAGTGCTTCACTGGAGGTAAAGCGTTGCCACATCCTGTGGTGGTAGTGCTATCCATGGTCGATGTTGGCAGGATGGTGACTGCAGGGTCCCTGACTGTCCAGGTTAGTTTAATTAGTTTAATATATTTATTATGCACCCCATACCCATCCTGTAATGAACTAGATCTGGTCACAATCATGACAAGTTACAAAGGTAATGAGCTCCAGGTAGAGCTGGTCACACTCATGACAAGTTACAAAGGTAATGAACTAGATCTGGTCACAATCATGACAAGTTACAAAGGTAATGAGCTCCAGGTAGAGCTGGTCACAATCATGACAGTTACAAAGGTAATGAATCATAAACATGTCCATACATGGTTACAATCATAAACAAATTACAGAGTAATCAGCAGCTAACAAACATTCTAGGGAATGCATCCATTGCCCCAACAACAGATGTTGCTAGGTGCCTGTCCCTCTTCGGCAGGACAGCCAGACAGCCATTGCAAACAGCAGCACTGTCCAGGGTGCCACTCCCTCGGGTGTATGGCCTCGCACACATAAGTTCCCCTGTCTTCTAGTAACAATAGTGTTGTAGAGGTCTGAGCACAGCTCACACCTCTACAACACAATTGTCCTCAAAGATTTGTTAAGTTATACCATGAATTAAGGAAAGATCCTGGACTTCACCTTACGAAACAAACAAAGCAAATGCGATAGTAATTATGGACACGGTAGATTATAGTAAAATAATGAACATGTTATTAGAAGACATGGGAACTTACGTGCACACTTAACTTCTCCCTCTATGCAGTATACTGCAGAATATATAGATTATTATAGCAGCTCTCACTCTCCTCACACTTGCCATAGTCTGTACTCATTTCACCCCCCCCCTCCCTTTCCAGAAAAGATTTCTCCCAGTTTGTCTCTTGTTTACACAGTCCTGTTAGTACGGTGTTTTCCCGTCACTTTAGAGGCAAGAAGCCATTATTTCACCTCGTAATATCCACTCCCTGCTCATTACATTCAGAAACTGGTAAAGGGTTGATAGCTTCCTACCCTCAAGTTCACTGCTACACTCGCTTGTCCGCTCACACCACACAATATATATACACTGTGAGGTGTGTGTCTCACTGTATTCATGATCAGAGTTTATTTCAATCACTATTTTAAGGATTAAAGTATTCTTGGCTGTTGATCAAAAGGTTACATGTAACTTTAATAACTCTTTGAATAGTCAATAGGCTTTAAGCCCCATTAACCTTCACACGGTTATTCTTGTATACATTCCTAGAGGACAGTTCTCTCCGTCTGAAAGTATATAACATAATTTTGTGGTCAGTTACAGTGGAAATATTCCTAGTGTGACTTTGTAAATGGTCCAAGTAGGACCGAAACATCGTGTAAGCTCCTCTCTCATGTGATGGTTATTTGTGTATTGTTCAGTCACGGTATTGTGCCTGTTTTTGTTATTTATGAAATATTGTGTTCTCTCGATATATTAATGTTTCTTGTGGATTAAAACATATGGTAATTCGATTATTTTAATATTGGATTGCGTGGTTGTGACACGTGTTGGGACACTGATCAAATATCCTGTGTACACATCACTGACCTATTGTGTTCCACTCTCCGCTTGACCAGATAATTCACACCAATCACTATATGTACTGTAGTAACCGTATATACTGGGGTAAACGTATATACGGTGATACTGTGGTAAGAGTATATGCTGTGGTAAGAGTATATGCTGTGGTAAGAGTATATGCTGTGGTAAGAGTATATGCTGTGGTAAGAGTATATGCTGTGGTAAGAGTATATGCTGTGGTAAGAGTATATGCTGTGGTAAGAGTATATGCTGTGGTAAGAGTATATGTTGTGGTAAGAGTATATGCTGTGGTAAGAGTATATGCTGTGGTAAGAGTATATGCTGTGGTGAGTATATGCTGTGGTAAGAGTATATACTGTGGTAAGAGTATATGCTGTGGTAGAGTATATGCTGTGGTAAGAGTATATGCTGTGGTAAGAGTATATGCTGTGGTAAGAGTATATGCTGTGGTGAGAGTATATGCTGTGGTAAGAGTATATACTGTGGTAAGAGTATATGCTGTGGTAAGAGTATATGCTGTGGTAAGAGTATATGCTGTGGTAAGAGTATATGCTGTGGTAAGGTATATGCTGTGGTAGGAGTATATGCTGTGGTAAGAGTATATGCTGTGGTAGAGTATATGCTGTGGTAAGGTATATGTTGTGGTAGAGTATATGCTGTGGTAAGGTATATGCTGTGGTGAGTATATGCTGTGGTAGGTATATGCTGTGGTAAGAGTATATGCTGTGGTAAGGTATATGCTGTGGTAAGGTATATGCTGTGGTAGGTATATGCTGTGGTAGGTATATGCTGTGGTAGAGTATATGCTGTGGTGAAGGTATATGCTGTGGTAAGGTATATGCTGTGGTAAGAGTATATGCTGTGGTAAGAGTATATGCTGTGGTAGAGTATATGTTGTGGTAAGGTATATGCTGTGAGTAAGGTATATGTAAGTGGTAAGAGTATATGCTGTGGTAAGAGTATATGCTGTGGTGAGTATATGTTGTGGTAGAGTATATGCTGTGGTGAGTATATGCTGTGGTAAGGTATATGCTGTGGTAAGAGTATATGCTGTGGTAAGGTATATGCTGTGGTGAGGTATATGCTGTGGTGAGTATATGCTGTGGTAGGTATATGCTGTGGTAAGAGTATGCTGTGGTAGAGTATATGTGCTGTGGTAAGAGTATATGCTGTGGTAAGAGTATATGCTGTGGTAAGGTATATGCTGTGGTAAGGTTATGCTGTGGTAAGAGTATATGCTGTGGTAAGAGTATATGCTGTGGTAAGGTATATGCTGTGGTGAGAGTATATGCTGTGGTAAGGTATATGCTGTGGTGAGTATATGCTGTGGTAGGTATATGCTGTGGTAAGAGTATATGCTGTGGTAAGAGTATATGCTGTGGTGAGATATATGCTGTGGTGAGGTATGCTGTGGTAGAGTATATGCTGTGGTAGAGTATATGCTGTGGTGAGTATATGCTGTGGTAAGGTATATGCTGTGGTAGAGTATATGCTGTGGTAAGGTATATGCTGTGGTAAGAGTATATGCTGTGGTAAGAGTATATGCTGTGGTAAGGTATATGCTGTGGTAAGAGTATATGCTGTGGTAAGAGTATATACTGTGGTAAGGTATATGCTGTGGTAAGATATATGCTGTGGTAAGGTATATGCTGTGGTAAGAGTATATGCTGTGGTAAGAGTATATACTGTGGTAGAGTATATGCTGTGGTAAGAGTATATGCTGTGGTGAGGTATGCTGTGGTAAGAGTATATGCTGTGGTAAGAGTATATGCTGTGGGAAGAGTATATGCTGTGGTAAGAGTATATGCTGTGGTAAGATATATGTTGTGGTAAGAGTATATGCTGTGGTGAGAGTATATGTTGTGGTAAGAGTATATGCTGTGGTGAGAGTATATGCTGTGGTAAGAGTATATGCTGTGGTAAGAGTATATGCTGTGGTAAGAGTATATGCTGTGGTGAGAGTATATGCTGTGGTGAGAGTATATGCTGTGGTAAGAGTATATGCTGTGGTAAGAGTATATGCTGTGGTGAGAGTATATGCTGTGGTAAGAGTATATACTGTGGTAAGAGTATATGCTGTGGTGAGGGTATATGCTGTGGTGAGGGTATATGCTGTGGTGAGGGTATATGCTGTGGTGAGGGTGTTGCATGCAACAAGTACAGTTGTACACGTTGCATGCAACACAAGTACAGTTGTACACACTGAGGAAGACCACAAGTGGGAGGTGCTGGTGGTGGACACTCAGTGAGGGTATCATGTAATGTACCCATCATGGTAGGTGCTGCTGCCCTCCTCTACTATTATACTGTCCCACCATCACCTCCCTTCCCCACTCTCGCTCTGTCTCCGTCTCTCTCTCTCTCTCTAATTTTCATAAAGTTAAGATAAAATGTGGAAATGTCCGACTTTTTGTTAGGTTGATAATCAATTATTGACAGTATTTAGTGAGCCGTTAATTAGACTAAGAGTCGACACTCTAAATAAAAAAATTATACCCGAGTCACAAAATCTGGTTAATTATTGATATAATCCAAACACCACATGATTTTGAAAAAACAAAAACAATAAATGACATGCCCATGCACTCTGCCCCATGCCCGGTCTCATGGAACTCCGCGTTCATCAAGAACTGCAAGAAACCTCCTTCTCGTACCTTGACTATTCTATAGTTAGTTTAATATCTTTATTATGCACCCCATACCCATCCTGTGGGCGGTAGTCAAAAGATTACAGAGGTACATAATGGGTCCAGGGACTGGACCCCAAAAGTTTTGATAGCTGAGCAAGTTCAAAGGTAATGAACCCACAAGTTACAAAGGTAATGAACTC
>WNWK01031608.1:0-22587 GCA_009830355.1 Cherax destructor
GACAGGGGACATCCCTGTCTCAGACCCATACCAATTTGTACCACCTTCCCCACACACACATTCACCTGCACACATACACATGCTCCTTATACACGTTTCAACCAATTTTTCCACTTCCTCACCAAACCCTGTTTTCTCATAATCTCATACAACACATCCCTCTCAACACTGTCATACGCCCTCTCCAATCTAGGGCCAGTACCCCACCCTCTATGCTGCTGTCTATATAATCCTTTATTCTTTCATGCCCCCCTAATGATACTTCTACCCGATATCCCACACTGCCCTTCCGCAATCACTCCTCCTAACACACGTTTTAACCTATTCCCCAATATCTTCACAAAAATCTTGTAATCCGCATTCATCATCGCTAAAGGTCTGTAATTACTCATTGTTTCTCCTTTCTTTCCTTTTGTTGACCAACACCACCACCTCCATTCCCTGTTCATGCCCTATGCATCCCTCTTGCTTCATTCTATTGAGAAGTTGAACCATACCTGTAAAAATCATTCGTTTTTCCATCTATACCTGGAACTTTCCCCCTGCTCAAACCATTCACCACCTCCCATACCTCCTCCTCGCTTATCTGTCCCTCCATGCACTCTCTTTCCTTCTCCCCCAACTTACCCAGTATGCCCTCCAGAATAATACTTCGCTCACCCTAACCACCACTCACACTCCGCAAATATCTCTCAAACCATTTATCCACATATACACCCATCGCCTCAATTGTTCTTAGTCTTTGCCCCTGTACATAACTCTCAAAATTCTCCTCCACTTCAATACATTCCACAGTCATTCCATCCCTCCTTTTACTACAATTACCCAAAACATACTTCAAAGGTCTATCACCCCATAAAACGTCATCCATTCCTGCCTTCAATAGATATGCATCAAATCTTTCATTCTGTAAATCCTTCAACCTTTCTTTCAATCCCTTAATCTCATCCATCTCCTTGGGTCCCCCCACTCATAACAACTATTCAATAACCCCTCAATATACTTTTGCACTCCATACTTCCAACACGCATCCCACCATGCCACTAAATGTTCCTCCCTCTTTCCCTACTCCCACAACCAATTCCACCAATTCCCAAAACACGACTTCCTTTCCACTCCAACCAAGAACTTGACATTTAATTTCCAGTAACCCTTGTACCACCGTACCACCCAGTCCCAATTCACATCCTCTAATACTCCCCTGTGATCTGAAGAACCTACATCTATCGTTTGAACTCTCCCTGTCTCCACCTGCCCCGACACATAAATCCTATCTAATCTGGCCACATACCCCTTACAGACAAAAGTATGCTAAACCTTTGTGGAAGCAGCACTACATTTTTTCCCTTGCCTCCTCCCTAGCTCACACATTTCCCTCCCCTGGCACCTTCCTTTTCCTGCAACCCACCCTTTACCCCTCTTGCCACTTCCACCATGAGCTTCTTGTATTATGTTCTCTGCACTGCGGGATTCACCCACCACATCCATTCCATCACTACATTCACTCACATGCACCTCCACACTCACTTCCTCACACACCAATGCTTGTACCTCTGAGCTGGCACTCCCCAGAGCAACATTACCCTAAATGTCCTACAACAAGACAATACCATCTGCCACACTCAACTCCGGCAGAGGATCATCAAGGAGACCCTGCAACACCGCCTCCACAGGTATATCCAGACAGCCTTCCAAATCCCTCACTATGGCAGCTGCCGTTCCTTGTCCTCTCTCCTGAGATGCCGCTGGTAGAGTATGACACAACTCCTCCATGCTCTCAACAATTTCACTCCACTTCCTTGGTTGTTTCTCTGACTCATTGCCCGACTTTTCCTTTCTTGCCTATGTTATATGAGACCCAATCAGTCCCTCGTCAAAATGCTGAGCACCTCTTCTCAAGCAATCTGCTGCCACATGCTCATAAGCCCCATATACACGGCACGTTCATCTTTGGCCCACATATGTTACATATACCTGGGTCCAAAACTCAAGCATGACCAGATATGAAGGTATGGGTCTTCGTATCAACATCTTCAATGATTATGAGCCCTCCATGAGTCCCTCAAGGGGCTCCTCGTTCCACTTTCCTATGTTCGCAACATGAACGATCCCATACTCTTTGAAGACCTGGACTATGTTCACCTGATCAGCTTCAAATGGGACATTCCTCACTCGAACCCAGGTATCTGTTCGAGAGACATCCTTCAGCCTCACCTCCATGCTAGCATTGCCAGTGTAGACTCGATCCTGGTACTTATCCACTAACTGCTCATACACCTGGTTCATCAGCAGCTTAACAAAAACCCTGTTCACTCCATTAAGAGACATACCATAGAGATCTGCAGTATCAATCTTGTAGACATCTCTCAAAATCGTTGGAAGGACAGTAGCCGCCATGGATGGGTGTATCGCCCCTTTCCCTATGTCAAGACAGTGTTCATTCTTCTTCTGCCTGACGCCGCCATATCGCTGAAAATAAAATTGTGCAGAGTTGCCACCAGGAGGCAGAGCACCGACGACCAGTTTTTTTTTATTTAAAATAGCATTATACATATATTGCCATACAAAGTATCATTACAAAGACATATTTCCATGTAAAGAAAAACCCCACAACACTTCAATAAAACAAAACCTTCATCAAAGAGAGTCACGTGTCCCCAAACATACATGGTATTACCATAGAAGACCAAACCAAAAAAACACAATTACTACCAATCATAACACCCCTTTCATTTGGAAACCCTGTTCCCAAAATACACAAGTACAAGATACATCTCGGTACAGAAAAAACGCTACCTAAATATATACTAAGTCACATTTAAAGGAGTATAAATATACTCACAGTATAATATGTTTTGTAAAAGACTATACACCGAAACTATATACACTATTCTCAAAAACAAACACCAGCAATTGACCCTAACCTATATATCAATACAAAAACGACAACCTCATATAACCTTTAGTGTTGATCCGTATATACATATTATAGTGAAAGCCATGTCTTGAAAGGACCCTCCAAGGACCACTATAAGAATAGACCTAAGTCTCAAATACACTTGCTGATATATTTTAAGCATCTGCATACATTGTAAGTTTAACATTTTCCCCCCAAATAAAGGAATACAAACCTTTTCATTATGGCACTGAACAAACCTGTAAGGAGTTGGGAGCAGTAGGAGGTTTAAATACTATGTTTGTTTGGTTCAGTCATTTATAATTGTTTTGTTATTGTCGTTGTTGTTATGGAGCGGCTATAGAGAGTACATTATTAAAGTTACTCTATCTTTGATTAACCTACAACCACTACAGTGGCGACGAGGATGGGATCATCAGAGCCAAGGATAGTGGGCCAATGTGGCCTGAAGTAGTAGGGATATTGGCAGCTGAGAACGTTGCAGCAGAGCGGTGATTATTAAAAATCTACAGCAGCAACAAGTGACGGCATGGCGGCATCACAAGGAAGGTGGGAACCTTTCGACCCACGTAAGATTTCTTTGGAGCTTTGGCTAAGCTTGTTGGAAGCCAATTTCGCTCACTTGGGAATTAAAGAGCAAGATAACAAAAGTAATTTCTTGCTAGTGTCACTGGGATCAGAAACTTACTGTGTTTTAGGTAATGTGTGTGCACCAGATTTACCACACACAAAGCCTTACAACGACTTGGTCGTGGCACTGAAAAGTTATTATGCAGTGAAACCAGCCTACCACCACAGTTTGTTGGCTTTTCAGGAGAGGAAGAAATGACAGGGTGAGTCCTTGCATGAATTATATACAGATTTAAAAGCGTTGGCTGTGAACTGTACCTTTGGGGGACAATTTAACCCCAGAGTGAGGGACCAGTTGTTTATGACGGTGGTGGATGAAGTGTATTTTCCTCACCTAGTTACAGAAAATTTGGATTTGCAAAGTGTGCAGTCTGCAAAACTATTTGACAAACTTTTGAACTTGGAACAGGCATTTGTTAAAGATCAGAACTCTGCTCCTGCAGTACATGTGATTAATGCTGTGAAATGTAAACATTGTGGGTTCCAGCACAGTAGGTTTAAAGACTTTTTCTATAATAAGTGTCATAAGAAAGGCTACTTGGGAAGAGTGTGTAGAGAGAAATCTTCAAAAGTGTCTCCTAAGGCTGTATCAAATTCGAGTATTGAAAAAAAACAGGACAGCAAGGAAACAGCAGTCACCAAGATATCCTAGAACAAAGTCAATTAAGGTGCTGGATGGCGGAGATAGTTCAGCGGATGAGGAAGTGATGAGCTTATATGCCTTAGAGGATAGAGTGTTTTCCATGAAGGCAGAGAAATATGGGTTTATCATTAACAATAAACAGGTACCTTTTGAGATTGACAGTGGGGCGTCCATCTCGACTTTATCCAAAGACTGGGTAGAGGTAGTAAAGGGGCACATTGAGCCATGTTCTAGGAGGGTAAATGCATATGATAATTGGAAAATAAATCTTCTGGGACAGGTGGTTTTGCTGGTAAGAAATAATAACTTAGAGGTGTCACAAGTGTTTTATGTAGTGAAATCCAATAATAGTAACTTGTGTGGGAAAGACCTCATGAAAAAGGTAGGGATTTACCGTGCTGGATTGGATGAATCTACCAAAATTAACAAACTAGACAGTGCTGAAGAAATGTTAGATAATTTTAGGGTAGATTCTAGTAAACCTATCTCCAGCATCGTAGCCAAAATTCATGTGAAAAGTGATGCTGTTCCTAAGTTTGTGAAAGCACGGCCAGTACCATTTTTTTCACAAAGAGATGAATGAGAAAGAATTAGAAAAATTAGTGAAGAAGGGCATTATTGAGCCTATTTCGCATAGTGAATGGTCTGTACCTATTGTACCAGTATTAAAGGCTGACTCAAAGTCTATGAGAATATGTGGGGATTTTAAATATGTAAATCAACAAATTCATTGTGAAAGATATCCTTAACCCAGGATTGAGGAATTATTGTCTGTAGTGGGTAAAGGTAAAATATTTACAAAATTAGATTTAAAGAATGCTTATTTACAGATACATGTAGATGAGAGGAGCCAACATCTTTTAGTAATTAATACCCACAGGGGACTTTTTAAATATAAGACATTACCGTTTGGAATTTCCTCATCTCCTGGTATTTTCCAGAAATTTATTTCCCAATTGTTTGTTAACCTGGATGATATCAAAATATGTGGTGCCACAGAAGTTGAGCATGATGTCAGACTCAGGCAGGTGTTGAGTATTTTACAAGAGCATAATGTAGTACTGAATAAGGATAAGTCAGTGTTGAAAGCCAGATCTATTGAATATCTGGGGTATGAAATTTCAGGGGAAGGTATTAAACCTTCTTCTCAGAAGGTGGAGGCTCTTGTGAATTTACCTTCACCTATGTCTGTAGGAGAAGTTCAGTCCTTTGTGGGGATGGTGACATATTATTTTAAATTTATTAAGAACTTTTCTTTAATTTTGGCACCACTGTATGATTTGTCACAAAAGGGGGCTACATTTGAGTGGTCTTCAGTGGAAGAGGAAGCTGTTCAAAGAATTAAAAAACAGTTAAGCATGTTCAGCTTTGTTGACTAATTTTACAGGAGAGCATCCATTAATAATTGAGGTTGATGCTTCTTCTGTGGGTGTTGGTTGTGTGTTAATCCAGGTAGTAAATGGCCAGGAAAAACCTGTGTATTTTGCTAGTAAGAAACTTTCTCCAGCAGAACAGAATTATTCTCAACGTGATAAGAAGGTCTAGCTTTGGTGTATGCTGTTAAGAAATTCAGATATTTTTTGCTAGGGAGAAAGTTTGTTGCTCGCACAGATCATAAACCATTGCTAGGGTTGTTTGGAAAAGGGAAACATATTCCAGTAAATGCAAATGCCAGAATTCAGCGTTGGGCTCTGTTATTAGCTCAGTATGATTATGAATTGCCATTCAAGGCTGGCAAGGAAAATCTTATTGCAGATGCATTTAGTAGATTACCTATTGAAGATCACAGCTTAGAGTCAGGTACACCTTCCGAATATGTGAGATTAGTAGAGTCCCTCGATTTCAAACACTTATCATTTGACAAAATCAAAGAGGAAACTGAGATAGATGCTGTATTATCCCAAGTAGTAAATAATGTTAAATATGGTGTAAAAACAGTGTATTTTTATCTGATTATAATTCAGTTATATCTGATCTGACTGTTCATGATAATGTATTATTGTATAGGAATAGAGTGGTAGTGCCTGTAAAATTGAGATGTAAGGTATTGGAGCATCTGCATATAGGTCATAATGGTATCAATGCCATGAAAGCAGAAGCTAGGCAGTGGGTCTGGTGGTCAAAGATGGACCAAGATATTGCAGAAGTGACAAAGAGTAGTCCCATTTGTTTTCAGAATTTTAAGCCAATTTCATCTCCTGTCCTATCTTGGCCCAGCACTGGGAAACCATGGTCTAGAGTGCATATAGACTATGCAGGTCCAGTTGAGGGCAAATATTTTTTGGTAATTGTGGATTCCTTTTCAAAATTCTTAGATGTGCAAGTAACTAGTTCCATGACATCCACAGTTACTACTGAGTTACTGAGGAAATCCTTTTGTAATTTTGGGTTACCAGACATAGTTGTGTCAGATAATGCTGCTTACTTTATATCACAAGAGCTGGAAGCCTTCTAATGCCATGGCATGCCAGTGGCTCTCCTTGCATTACAGTTTTATAATTGTAACTACCAATAACAGTGTACACTTGTAACATGCATCGAAATAAAAATATTATTATATTATTATTATTATTATTATTATTATTATTAGTAAGAATAGTATTGAACATGTTACTCCAGCCCCATACCATCCATCATCAAATGGTCTGGCAGAGAGGGCGGTAAGGACATTGAAGGAAGGTTTACACAAGTTTACAAAAAGTTCTCTCAATACCAGATTATGTAGGTTCTTATATAACCATAGGGAAACTGTTCATTCCTGCACTAAACAGACACCAGCAGAAATGATGTTTCATAGGAATTTCAAAGTCCCTGTATCGGCTGTCAAATGTCGTGTTAAAGAGGACAATTCATTGCCTAACATGCCTGCTGGTGACCTTCAAGGAGTGGTGAAGCAATTTAAAGTTGATGATGCTGTGTATGCAAGGAACTTTGGGAAAGGTGACCCTTGGGTAGAAGGAAAATTTGTGGATGTATTAGGGGTTAGGAATTACAAAGTGTTAATTAGAGGGTTTGGTAACATGATATGGAAAAGGCATATAGATCAGCTCATGCCAAGGTTTAAGAGTGGACAGCAACCACTGATTCCAACAGTACCAGAAGCAGTAAGGAGTGGTTTAAAGGAACTGCCCACAACAGATAATAATGGTAATAAACTAAAAGAGCAGGTTCGCATGCAGGAAGAACCTCCAGGGAGGTTTGATAAGGGAACCAGCCGTGTGAGAGAAGAGGAGGCACCTCAGGACAATGCAAACCCTCCAATTCTCCAGTGTTCCAGCAGAGTTGTCAAACCTCCAGATAGGTTCGATTTATAAGTTGGATGATATAATGTAATTTAGAAAAGGAGGAATGTAAGGGGTTGGGAGCAGTAGGAGGTTTAAATACTATGTTTGTTTGGTTCAGTCATTTATAATTTTGTTATTGTCATTGTTGTTATGGAGCGGCCATAGGGAGTACATTGTTAAAGTTACTTTATCTTTGATTAACCTACAACCACTACAAACCCCGACATATCAAGCACAATATAATATTTCAATATGTGTGTCAACAAACGTCAAACATATAATACACTCTTAAAATTATGAAAAATGTTTTTTTTTATACCATTATACTTGCCAACATATAACACTGGCTTTATACAAGAGGTTCTCGAATATTTCACCTAATACATACAGATCAAAGGTCATTTCCTAAAACATACACTTAGGATAAAGAATGAACACGATACACATCATCATTACAAGACTCTCTAGGTTTACTTGATGTTGTGTCCATCCTACCCGACTTAATGAACATGCTTGAGTAGAACCTCTGGAACAATACATAGAACCAGAGCAAGACAATGAAATGGTAAGGGTAAACTCCCAAGAAATCTTAGAGTAAAATAAAATTAATACAGTGGAACCCCGGTTAACGAACACCCATGAAATCATGCAATTATGTAAGTATAATATTGTAAGTGCTTGTGGAAGTGTATTTTTGGGGGTCTGAAACAGACTAACCTAATGACATTTTTTCTTAAGGAAGTAAATTCGTTCGGTAATGGCACTTGAGCAGGGTTCTGCAATGAATTTCTTTCGTTAACCGGGGTTCCACTGTATATTTACAGGGCCTCATGAAAAGGCCAAATAAAAACATTCATCACCTGATCATACATCGTCCTTTAGAATAACATTATGAAGATATAATAATCCAAGTGAGTAAGACATATGTATGACATGACATATATACCTGGTCGGAAGACCACATTACATACTGAAACTAAGAAAATTATACCCATTTAAATACAATAACCACATAAACATGATTCTTAAGGAAGAAAAAACAAACCTTCCCTAGGCCAACACAAAATTTTTAAGAGAAAACAATGCCATTGTTTCTTCAGTTTTCCAAATTTTGTGGAAACCACTGCTCTGATAGATCCTATTCTGAACACACAGCAAGACAAGCCCCTGCCACCTTTCCCTGAACTCAAAACCCTGAAAAAAACCTCCACCCTCATATGCATCATGAGTAGGAAAAACACATACTATCATACCTAAAAACAGATGAAAAAAAACAAGAAAACCCCAGCCCCAGGCATGCCCACCCCTTCCTCCTAAATCCTCCCCTGCAACTCACACACATGCCTAAAAGACATACACACCTTCCATACCTCCCCCCCATGAGACCAACCCCTCCTATCCAGCACCCTCACCACCCTTCAATAAAATACCCATCATTAATCGCCTATAACCCGCTTGGAAAAACCTTTCCCATGCCCGACCATACAGAACTCGATTCCTACATACAGTACTATAGAACCTGGTAGCTAACACCCTAAATGGGCTTCTCCCCTGACCTCCCTCATGCCCCATGACACAAAAATATAATCCAGTGCCAAGTACGTCACGGCCCTTCATACATCCTCACTGACCTCTTCGCTCTCGGGCTGAGAGGTTGTGCTGCGCAGTTGCTCCTGGTTCCGTCTTTGTGCAACTTCCGATTTTCTGCAAGATGGCATCCAGTGTTCAGAGGAGGAGCAACACGGTGTGTGTTGAGCTTCTTAAGGGAACTCTTTACCCAGCTAACACTTCTGTTTTGTTGCCGGCGATACTCTATGACACATGAAGACCTTTACTGAATTGCACTGAATGGTTCGACGAGGATCTTCGTGAAGTTTGGTACTATGGAGGAATATGAAAGAACTGTGGAGAGGTACCAGAAGGAGTGCCTCACTGTCAACACTGGGTTAGAAGTCTGGCTCTGGGATGCCCTGAAATATTAAACTTTTGTGCGAGTTCAAAATGTGCCTTTTGAGGCAGATTGATTGGACATTAGCAAGGTTTTTCAATGGTACGGTGTGGTGCATTCTATGACTATGCGACGTATGCTGTGTATGTTTGTTAAATGGTGTGTAGTGAGATTGGGAGGGGTGGATGGAAGAAGAGTGTGCGAAGTGGTAAATGAGGTGAGTAAATGGTGGGGGGGGGGGTAAAATGTTGGGGCAGTGTTGGGATTTATTGCAAAATTTGATGGTAATAAGGCACCCTCACAAACTATCTGCAAGTGTTTTGGAGAAGATTGGGTGGGGAAGGACTGCAATAGGTGTGGCAGAATATCCTGTGTATGACTGAAGTAATATATGGAGGGGACTCAAAGGAATGCATATACGATCAAGGGATAGGGAATTAATATATAGATTTTTACATGGTGCTGTGGCATCGAGGGCTTTTTTATATAGTATGGGTATAGTGAAGGAAGGGGGTTGCGAAAGATGTGGGATGCAGGAAACGGCATTGCATGCCATATATTTTTGTGAAGGTTTAGGTACTGTGAGGGAGTGGATGGGACGAGTATTAAGAAAACTGGAGGGAGGGAATGTATCAGTATTGAGGGCGATAAGTTTGGATATAGGTGGTCTGCGGCAACAGGTGAAGAGGGGCTTAATGTACTTAATGGTAGATTTTGTGTGTGTGTCATGGAGGTTAAAGGAAGCTGGGGTTGGGGAATGTATTAGAGCTGTTGCAAGTAGTATGTATCATACGAAATGTAGGAATAGGGAGGTTTATGGGGAAGTTGGGGATGGCTTTCTCAGAAGAGTATAAAAATATGATCCTAAGTGACTAATTGAGTGCATAGACAAGTTATACTAAGGGGGCTTGACACAGAGAGAGTATTGTGGTAGGAATTTGAGGGGGGGTTGTGAAGTTATGAGAGAGTTAGGTAGACAGGATTAGTAGAGGGGTGAGTGAGTGAGTGGGAAAGGGGGGGTTGGGGGTGAAGAAGAGGGACAACAACATAATGTGTTTTTTTGAGAGACGGGTGACGGAGGTGGGGTGGGATAGTGTAGTGATAACGCTCTTGTGGAGAGCCGCAGCAGGACACAATACTGCACCACCTCAGGGGCCCCTTACAATAACAACAAACAGTACAGCGATGGCCCAGCATGGCGTGTGGTCTCTCTCTACACAGATACATTCGTGATGCAGATTACATGGTAGCTTAAATATGTCGCCAGTAGCTATAGCTTTTCTGAGGACATATGCACCTTACATCACCTGTCCCAGCAGCAGTCATTAGATGTATTTTCTTCTGTTGCAGACATGTAACATGGATTTTGTGTTCAATAAAGCCTAGGAATAAGGCCTGTGTTTTTATCACAACAATTTATTGAACACAAATATCCTGGGCTACCTGGTGGCGATTCTGAGCTAGACTACACCGCAACATGGAGCGTTTACTGAAACCTGAGAGGCTAGATTCTGACCCCAGTGTATCAACGGCTGCTCAGGAATGGAAGCACTGGTTTAAGACTTTCGAAAACTTCTTGAGAGCCTTTCCTCAGGAAGATCTAGATAAACTAAGCCTGCTCATCAACTTTGTGTCACCTAAAATCTATGAGGTTATTTCTGAGTGTAATACCTATGAAGATGCTATCAATGCCCTCAAGTCTCAGTATATTAAGCCCACAAATGAAATCTTTGTACGATATCGTCTTGCAACTCGCCGCCAGCAGATTGGTGAATCCTTAGAGGAATACTTTCAAGCATTGAAAATATTAGGTAAGGACTGTAACTTCCGAGCGGTGACAGCTTCTCAGTATTGTGAAGAGTCCATCAGGGATGCTTTTATCAGTGGCCTGCAATCACCAATAATAAGGCAGTGTTTATTGGAGAATAAAACTCTGGACTTAGCCACTACCCTTGACCAGGCAAGAGCATTAGATTCAGCCCAGAAGAATTCTGAAGTGTACAGTACTACCCAGCCTTCTCCAGTGATAAGTGCTGAAAACTCTCGACCAAGACTCTTTTAATGAAGTTACCGTGGAACCTGCTTCAGTGACAGCAGCTGCAGGCACAAAGTGTTTCTTTTGTGGTTTTTCAAGACATCCACGTCCAAAGTGTCCGGCTCGTGAAGCAATGTGCCATCAATGCCATAAGAAAGGTCACTTTGCTAAAGTATGTCGGCTAATACATCAACAAGAGCTAGTGCTTCTACGCATTCCGACCAGGCGACTCTAGCAACAGTGACTTCTGTGGCTGCTCCAAATTCACTGTCAAAGGCAGTTGTGAAAGTGTTCATCAAAGGAACGAAGTAGATGGTCTGATTGACAGTGGCAGCTCAGAGAGTTTCATCAACCTTGACGTAGTTAAACGCCACTCCTTGACGGTACATCACTCATCAGGTACCGTTTCCATGGCATCAACATCTCTCCTATTCAGACGTTAGGGTTTTGTAAGGTAAACCTTAGAGTTAATAGCAGGGATTATCAAGATGTACATTTAGCTGTTCTGCCACAACTGTGCTCTGATGTGATCCTTGGTCAGGACTTTCAGAAGCGTCATGGTAGTGTTACCTTAACATATGGAGGTGAACTGCCTCCTCTCGTTGTCTGTGGTCTTAGCACTTTAAGGGTAGACCCACCAAAGATGTTTGTGAATCTTACTGCGGATTGTCATCCTATATCAGCTAAGTCACGCCGCTATTCTTATGAAGATAGGATGTTCATTGAGAAAGAAACTCAGAGGCTGCTGAAGGAGGGTATTATAGAACCAAGTAATTTCCGTGGCGTGCACAGGTCGTTGTTGTCAAGGATGATTATAGGAAACGGAGGCTGGCTATCGACTATTCTGAGACAATCAACAAATTTACACTTCTTGATGGGTACCCTCTACCTCGAATTGATGATACAGTGAACAAAATTGCTCAGTACTATGTGTTTAGCACAATTGATCTACGAAGTGCCTATCATCAAGTTCCTATAAGGAATGAAGATAAACCATACACAGCGTTTCAGGCTAGTGACGGCCTCTATCAGTTTACCTGAGTCCCTTTGGGGTTACCAATGGGGTAGCCTGTTTCCAACAATTATGGATTCACTCATTTAGGAAGAGCAACTTATGGGAACTTATGCATATTTAGATAATGTTACCATTTGTGGCAAGACCCAGGAGGAACATGATGCAAACCTTGATAAGTTTTGGAAGCTGCCAAGAAGAAAAATATCAGTTACAATGAAGAAAGTGCACTTTTTCCACTAAAAGGCTTAACATCCTTGGTTATGTGGTGGAAGGAGGTGCAATATCCCCAGACCCTGAAAGACTTCGACCTCTACGGAACTTCCAATACCCCAAGACAAAAGTCACTCCAAAGAACTCTTGGTCTTTTTGCTTATTACTCACAGTGGATCTACAACTATTCAAGTAAAGTTCGCCCACTGAGTGCTACCACGATATTTCCTGTGACAAAGGAAGCAGAAACTCCTTTCTATACTCTCAAACAGGACATTGAAAACTCAGTAGTTCAGGCCATTGATGAGTCCCTACCATTCGAGGTGGAAACGGATGCATCTGAAGTTGCCATTGCTGCAGTCCTATCTCAGGCAGGACGTCCCGTAGCTTTATTTTCAAGAACTTTTCAAGGATCAGAGAAGTGCTATGCTGCTGTAGAAAAGGAAGCCCAGGCCATCATAGAAGCAGTTCGCCACTGGAGGCATTATTTAACAGGCAGACATTTCATGTAAGGACTGACCAACGGTCCGTGATGTATATGTTTGACAAGAAGCACAAAAGTAAGATCAAGAATGACAAGATATTACTCTGGAGGATAGAACTATCGTGTTATAACTTTGATATTCTGTATCGACCGGGTGAAGAAAACATTTCACCTGATACATTCTCTAGGTCCCACTGTGGAGCAGCATGTCATGATTTGCAATCACTCTCAGAGCTCCACAAGGCCTTGTGTCACCCAGGAGTTACACGCCTGTATCATTTTGTTAAATCTAAGAATATGCCCTACTCAGTGGAAGAGGTGCAACAAGTGATCAGATCATGCAGAGTATGTGCAGAGTGCAAGCCAAACTTTCACTAGCCAGAGAAAACTCATCTCATAAAAGCCACCCAGCCTTTCGAGAGACTGAATATAGATTTCAAAGGACCTCTACCAAGCATAAACCAGAATAGGTATTTCCTTAACATAGTAGATGAATATTCTAGGTTTCCTTTTGTGTTCCCCTGTGCAAATATGACTGCTTCAACTGTCATCAGTTGTCTTTCCCAGTTATTCGCTATTTTTGGTATGCTGGCCTATATCCATTCAGACAGGGGATCCTCGTTCATGAGTAATGAACTTCAGGAGTTTTTGGCTAACAAAGGGATTGCTTGCAGCAGAACAACAAGCTACAACCCTCAAGGCAATCTACCGGTTCAACACTGGCAGACTGTCTTACCTGATGCCCTTTACTCTATTAGATCATTGCTGTGCACAGCTACTAATGCTACCCCTCATGAGAGACTCTTCAACTATTCACGTCGTTCCTCTACGGGAGCCTCCATGCCCACCTGGTTATGTCACCCTGGACCCATTCTCCTGAAGAGTCACCGTAGGATGAACAAGACGGATCCTTTAGCGGAAGAGGTAGAGCTCCTACAAACTAATCCGCATTATGCCCACATTCGCTACCAAAATAGTGAAGAGACTACTGTATCTACAAGACACTTAGCCCCAGTTGAAACCAATGTTAGTGCGGAATCTCAAGATACACTAATAGATGTTGCAAAAGATGCTTCGGTTTCTCCAGGAAGCCTTTCAGGCTACCCTATTGAAATAGAGGACGCCGCTCCAGCAGATAGTCAAACCCCGCTAGAAAATACCGAACCCGGTGAAGAGGCTCAAGGGCACGAAGGTCTGGACGTACACGTCACCCACCTAACCGTTTGGAGGATTACTGATATGATATTTTAGAAGGGGAGATTGTAGTGATACCGCTCTTGTGGAGAGCCGCAGCAGGACAATACTGCACCACCTCAGGGGCCCCTACAAAACAACAAACAGTATGGCGATGGCTCAGCATGGCGTGTGTCTCTCTCTTACACAGATACATTCGTGATGCAGATTACATGGTAAGCTTAAATATGTCGCCAGTAGCTATAGCTTTTCTGAGGACATATGCACCTTACATCACCTGTCCTGCAGCAGCAGTCATTAGATGTATTTTCTTCTGTTGCAGACATGTAACATGGATTTTGTGTTCAATAAAGCCTAGGAATAAGGCCTGTGTTTTTATCACAACAGATAGTGTATGAGTGGTGTATGGTAATATAATATACTGCCAGTGATGGATCTTTGGGGGACATTACTGTAAGGGGAAAGGTGAGAGTTTACCTTGCATGGCGCAGATGGCATGAGGCAGAGGTATTGAGTACAAGGAGTGTAAGGAAAGAGGTATGAATGAGGTAAGGATAATTTTTGCATCTTCAGTGTGTGCATATTTTAGTTTGTAATAATTAATTATGCTATGACCTAAAGATAATAATGCTTCTGAAATAACAAGAATGTGAAATTTTGATAGTGCACGGTTGATCAAGGAAAAACAGGTGTAATATTTCAGTCATGTATAAGCAATTGTTAGTAATTATATATATTTGTATTTTATAATGAGATGAGAATGTCATCATAAAGATGAACAGAAAGGCATGTATTGTTTATTATTATAAGTGTACATAGTTTGTGAAAATATATATGTGTTGTGAGTATGTATTAAATAAGGGTGTATGTAGGTAGGTAGTGCGACAGACCTAGATTCATTAAATAGGGTGGCATTGGTGTCTTCATAAAGTTTGTAGGGAAGTGTGTTTTGTGTTCGGATTACTTATTTGAAAAGTAAGTTGTGGGTCTGATGAATAGAAATCTGTGGTGTAATTTATATGGCCTGAAACGGTGAAAAACGTTGTGTATTAGGCGGGGCATACAAGTGGTGATTATTTGTAGGAATAGAACTTTGAGAGGCCAGCATGGTCTAGGGAGGTGAAATCATACAATAGAGTATCATGATTAATAGTATAATATATTTTTTAGAAAGTTTGTGTAATCAGCACTTAACTAATATTTGTCATTAAATGGATAGAATGTGTAACAGAACTCCGTTTGCTAGTTGCTGAAGTTTTATAATTTGTCACTATGTGTTGTAATTATCATGTTCAAGTGATATCATGTTGGTTGAATGTAGAACTATGAGCGTAGTGTAAGGATACGGAATTTCATGATATGTACAGATGCAAGATAAGTATCATAGTAGTACTTTCAAATAAAAAAAACTGTATCAAGGTATACAACAAATTCTAACCATGCAATAGAGGAAAAAAAGTAATGTGAAGGATCTGGGAGTGATAATGTCAGAGAATCTCACCTTCAAAGACCTCAATGTATCTACAGCACATAATAGAAAAATGATTGGATGGATAATCGGAACCTTCAAAACTAGGCACACTAAGCACTGATGATTCTCTTCAAATCGTTTGTTTTCACTTTGCCAGAATACGGCTGTTCACTAACTGCCCCCCTTCAAGGTAGGCAAAATTGAAGACCTGGAGAGTGTACAAAGAACTTTCACAGCACACATAAGTATGATAACGCACCTAAATTACTGGGAATGGTTGAAGGCCTATGATTTGCATTCCCTGGAATGCAGGCAAGAGAGATACATAATAATATACACTTGTAAAGACTTAGAGGGATTAGTACCAAACTTACACATGAAAATCACTCCCTATGAAAGCAAAAGACTCAGTAGGAGATGCAACATCCCACAATGAAAAACAGGGGCGCCACGAATACACTGAGAGACAACACAATTTTTTTTTTATATTTTTATTTAAATTCATTATACACAAATAAAACATTACAATAGTAAACTATGAAAATCAAAAGACCAACAACAACTAACCAAAAACAGCCACATATTAACAGTCTATGCACATGAAGAGATTAATACATATCATAAAATACCAATTGTCTCCCCTACAAACCTCCCCACACTACATAAACCCCATGTTCATGATCAATTGTTCAAAACAAAGTGTACACATATCCAGAATGGAGCACATTGAGCCATGTCCATCTTCAACAAACCTTGCCAATATCCTAGACATGCCATTACATATATTGATTTTTCCAGGAAACCAATGATATATCCAAAACATGATCTTTCTTGCTTACTGCCTATACACAAAACAACACGTATAATGATCAATAATGAATGTACACATGTACATTCTAATATGTACAAGTTATAATAAATATATGTACCCCTTCGCCTGATACCACTGTCTCTAGCATTGTGGTAATACATGAATTACAACTAATTACGTTAGAACCCCTACCGACACCCCAACAAATTATTTACAACATGAAATGTAACAACGTCTACACACTTAGACGTATTAATATGAACACTAAGAACCACTGAAATGCCCCACACAAGAATAACATGTTACATACAATACATAAATATGGCACACATAATACAACACACAAATATTAAGTATAACATTACACATCTTCAAGAAACACCATATACATGAATGCCAAAAAACAAAACAATCTTATTCCTCATATCAACGTCATCATATTACATACAAATTTAAACTTTAAAATCTACCGCAACAAACCCATCATCCAACAAAACACCGAATCATGCACTGATATCCCAGAGTAACACCACCGTAACTGTGTTTTCCATAACATTGAAATGACAACAGATGCATGTATGCAACCACTCATAATGCACTGCATCGTCCCATTCCATAGGAACGCCGCTATACCATATTTAAAACCTCCTCACACCAATTGAAATGCACAGTACTGGACAAACATTCCTCTCCCTTACTGACCCCCTTTTTCACCCCATCCCTTCTTGCATACTTTCCTCTGCTCTAGTCATGCGTCCCCACCCAAATCAGGTGTTAGTAGTCCTCCGTGCCCTCTATCGGCCCCCTCCAAACCCCACACACCTCTATTTCACCTTTCCCCCAAAGCACTCACCTCCTGTCAACACACCCACTCCACCTATAGCCTGGATGTCCAGCCCCTTGTTAGGACCCCCATAGATCCCCCATACTCATGTTCCTGTCCCCCCTCCGCAAAAGCCGACTCCATCCCCTACCATACACCACCCTATTCCTCCCACTTGGTGCGATACATGCTTGCCGCCACAGCCCTCATCCTCTCCCTGTTACTCTTGTCCCTTAATCTCCATGTCCACACCATAATCTACCATACAATACATAATCCCCCTCCTTTCTCTATGCCCCACTCCCCTATATCCAGGTATATCGCTCTTAGCATTGAAATGCCACCCCCTCCCAACCCTCGAATGATTCCACCCAACCTTTCCCCTCCACCCCCCCCAATGCTTCGTAAAATACACCCACATGCAATGCTGATTCCATCACGCCACACTTCTCACACCTACCATCCTGCACTAAACCCATGGTGAATAGAATTGCCTCAAGCCACCACTCCATGCATGAATCTGTACATATGCTCCCTGTCCCTTTCCCTCAACCTTAATTCCCTGAACCCCTCCCAAATGCTTCTCCAGTCATATGTGGGTACACCGCCACCCCTCCACCACCTCGTTCCCATTCCCCACTCTTACCATTACTCCTGTCCGTATTTTTGTGAGGTTCCGCCATCACCATCAAATTTCTCAACATATCCTGCAAAAAGCCAATTCCGCCCCTCCCCACCACTCCCCTACCCCCCTCAGCACCCCCCACCCCATCTTCTCACACCTCCCCAGACCCCCGTCTCACCATGCATCTTCTAACAAACGCACATATAAGCCTACGCCCCACCCAAATCAACCTAAACCTCCACGCCTAATGCTGTTTCGCACGATGTCCTTCCTAAGCCAATGTGCCCACCCGCCCAAATGTGCCTATACACCCCTACCCTCCAGCTCCCTCACATCCTCCGTCCTTAATGGATACCACGACTGCCACATGCCACAATCTACTATAAACCAAGCTGTTTACAACAATTACCCTCTGCCCCAAGGTCAGGTCCCCCCCCCCTCCAACTATTAATACGATCCTTCGCCCCGCCGACCCTTGCGAATTTACTTCCCTAGCCATGACCCCCTCCCTCATAAAGATAATCCCACATTTTTTTGACGCTATCTACGATATGCCACCCAAACCCTCGTGCCAATCTCCCGCCCACCCACGTCCCCCACCTCCATCAACTCGACTTTCCTCCGTTCACCCTCATTCCCCGGAACAAAACAAACTTAGAGCCCTCCCCACCCACTCTAAATCCTTCCCTACTACCCACAAGCACCGTTGTGTCATCCAACGTACCCCACAATGCCCGCCTGTCCTCCCACCTCCACTACCCCGTCCCTCCCTATCCCCTCCCCACTAACCTGAAAACGGGTCCTGCAGACAGGCAAACAGAATTTGCGACAGGGGACAACCCTGCCGCAGCCCCCTGTTCATCTTTACCACACTCCCTAACCTTCCATTCACCTGAATCCTTCGCTCCCCCCATACAAAGACCGTACCCATTGAACAACTTCCCCCAAATCCCTGTCGCCGCATAATCTCTAGCAACACATCCCTATTCACACTGTCGTAAGCCCCCTCCAGTCCAACGTCCCAAAACTCCCCTCCCCCACACCTATCTATAAACCCCTTAATCCTTTCCCTGCCCCTTGGTCACTCCCCTCCCGGTATTCCCCTGCCCCTCTTCAATCACTCTTTCCACCACCTTTTTTTAATCTGTTACCCAAAATCTTGCGTATATTTTATAGTCAGTATTCATTAACATCAACGGCCGTAATTACTAACCCTTTTTCCCCTCCTTCCCCTTCTTCACCAAAACCACCACCCCCATACCCATTTCCCTCCCCATCACCCCTTCCCTTTTCATACAGTTCATCACCCCAGTGACACATTCCCGCAAAGCACCCCAGTTCTCCTATAAAATTCATTTGCAATCCCATCTATTCCTGGTGCCTTCCCTTTGCTGAGACCATTCCTGCCTCCCACCTCATCTTCCGTATCTCCCCCTCCACCCCCCTCCTGTCCCTCTCCTTAACCCCTCTCTGTAGCAACATCCCCTCCACTCCTTTTTATCTCTACTTTTTCCAAATATTTAGCAAACCATTTATCAACATACACCCCATCGCTTCCGTACCTCTTATCCATGTTCCCCTCTCATATCTCCCTAGGTTCTCATCCACCTCAAAAACTCCCACTGAAATTGCCTCTCTGCGTGCTCTGCACCTCCCCAATACATACTTTGAGGGTTTATCCCCCACAGGACCTCCTCCAACCCCGCTTTCATCTTGCAAGCCCCGGAATCTTTCATTCTGAATTTCCTCTAATTGTCCTTCAACTGCCTAATCTCCCCCATCACCTTATAACCCCCCTCTGTCATGACAGTCCCAGTAACCCCTCAAATAATTTTGCAACCCCCCTTCATGCCACCTCCTCCCTTCCCAACCTCCGATAGTACTGTCGGATGAACTGCTTTCCTCCTCGCCCACCATTCCAAAAATTTCCCCCTCCCTTCCCCTTCCCCACACCTCCCCACCAGTCGCGAAAGCCTCCTCTGCTCTATTCCCAACAACAGTCTAGTATTCAACTTCCAAAGCTTTATATTGTTTCCTACCCCGACCAATCCACCTCCCACCAACACCCCCCTATGGTCAGAAAACCCCTTCCACTGTACTAACCCTTCCCACCTGCACACTTCCCGGGGAAATTAACCTATCTAGCCTAGCCCCGGATCCCCCTGACAAAAGTGTGCTCACTCACACCCCCACCCCAACGACTCCCCAATCCCGCACTCCCAACAAGTCCCTCAGTTCCACCAACACGCAACCCGCACCCCTAGGCTCCACATCCTTCCCCTGATCACGCAGTTGTAATCCCCCCCTTACAACTGCCACACCCGGTAAATCTGCAAACACCATTATCCCGCACAAATTCCTTCTTTACCTTCCCTGACCTGTCAGCTGGCAGGCCCCCCATAAAACAGGCGAACCCCACCCCAATCCCCTTCCACCCTGACAATCCTCCCCCCCGCATTCCTTCCATTAGTCGAAAAGGGCTGGACTCCGCCCTGCCACTGCCGACCCACCCTTAATTTCCCTGATGACCCTGCATATACTCTGTATCCTTTCAAACTCAGCTCCCTTCCACCGAAAATTGTTTTTCCGAAATGAATGCTACAGTCCTCCTACCTACGTAATGTACCTCCACCCATGCTCGTTTAATTTCATCCCAATCCATTCACATTTATAGTTAAACCAAATCACTTGTGAGGGTTTGTCCTTGACCTCGGTGGATGCTGCGATGAAGCCTTCCCCTTTACTCCCGCTTTACCGCTATTTTTCCACCCTTCCTTCCCCTTATCCTTCATCAAGTCTAAATCCTTCCTCGAAATCCCCAAAGGTTTTTTACATGTCCCCTGTGCAGGAGTTAGTACGTCATCACTGTCCGAAATTGTACCCGACCCCCTTTCGAGTCCCAGTCCCACAGGGCAATTTCTTCTGCTGGGCGGTGCACCTCCCTGTCACCTGCTCAGTCTCCATGAATCCCTTCCCTGTGTCCTCCTGGACCATACTTTCCCCCAAACTTCACCCCTCATCCAATTCAGCACTCACCCCCCACTTACAGGCAAAGTTCCTCCAATAAGCCTTGCACCTCCTCCAGTGGCTCCTCCTGACTCACACACTCTGCATCCCCCATCCACCAGTAACCTCCTTCTGCCCAGACCCCCCGAGGCAAGTACCACATCTCTCCTCAGGGCCCCCCCCACTATTTCACCCACAACTTTGTCCCTCTCTGGGGACTACTGTTCCCTTTCCTCGATGCCCCCTCTTGTGCCATCTGCCCCGTTGTCCCCATCAGTCCCCAGCATCGCCTCCTCAGTCCCCGCGGCCATGGCCGTAAGACCCCCACACAGCCTGCACGTTCGTTTTGGCCCAAATAAGTCACATAAACTTTGTGTGTGGAACTCAGGAGGATGAATAAAGGTTCGGCCCTTCAGTGTCATCTTCAGTGAAAATTTTTAAACAGGCCCACATGGGCCCTCCCCATGTCCCTGTTGTTACAGCATGTACGTCCCGTAAATCGCTGAAAACCTTGCTGATGTCCATCTGGTCAGACTCGAAGGCACGTTCTTAATCTTAACTAAGTGTAGGTTCTAAACATCCTTCAATCTCACTTGTAGGCCGGGCCGGATCACCCGATCCTGATGCCGGTGAAACCTCTCCAAAACGTCAGCCGGGGAAATTTCACAAACACCCTGGTCATGCCGTTCAATGCCACGCCCCAAATTCCACCCAATGTTGTAGACGTCCTTCAGGATACCTGGAAGGACAGTGGCTGCCGTGGCAGGCGCAATCCTGTGACCATGCCCATGCAGACTGTGTTCACTTTTCTGCCGGCCGCGCCATTGTTGACTGGAAAACCAAGTTGGCCCAGAGGGGTCACCAGGGGTCAGCACCCGCAGAAAAACCACCTCACCCCCCAAGGCTGGGGGGACGAATGTGAAAAACAATTAGTGTTCAGGGCAAAACTTTCAAAATGCCTTCTAGCATGCATAAGGGGATTATTAAGAACCCTGGTTGTTTTGGGCGAACAGGCACCTGGTCAGTACCTGACCAGCCAGGCTGTGGTTTGTACATAAGTTTGCATTGGCTAGCACTAACAACCTGGTTGGGTGAAACCTTTATCCACCATGGGCCTGGTCTTGACCGGGGCCACGGGAGCGTTCACCCTCGGAAACCTGTTGAGGTATAAACTCCAGGTATATGCACACAGTAAATGAGCCAACATTTTAAGGCCTGATGGAATATAAAAGTTCTCCCTTTGGACTCAATAATGAGTGTGAAGGAAAAGTTCCATAGATTTGGAGTAATAAAAGTGTGAATGTATGTTGGGATAGTTTGTTTAGCAGTTTTTGTTACAGTAGGGTGAGTTCTAGCTCCCACCATCCCCCCTTTCTCCACCTTTTGGGGGGAGGTGACGGTGAGGCTTTGACCAAGGGGGTAATCACTTTTACTAACAGCTTCCAACACCTCTGTACACATTTCACCACTGCTCCTGTCTTAATTTTATTT
>WNWK01031609.1:0-22587 GCA_009830355.1 Cherax destructor
ACAGCAATTACCACCTTATGGCTCTCAGACTGAATTGT
This sequence comes from Cherax destructor, assembly GCA_009830355.1. Lineage (NCBI taxonomy): Eukaryota > Metazoa > Arthropoda > Malacostraca > Decapoda > Parastacidae > Cherax > Cherax destructor. The sequence goes on from WNWK01031609.1 coordinate 39, forward strand.
TCCTACTATGTAGTCCCTTTTGCCCATTCCATCCATTCCTTCCACTTCCTCAAATCCCCACCGGTTCTTAATGAGCAGTGCAACTCCTCCTCCTCCCCCTCTGCTCCCTCTATCTTTCCTGAGGAATTGATATCTGGGTGAAAAGATTGCATCTGTTATCATCCTGGTGAGTTTCGTTTCTGTGAGTGCTATCATGTCTGGGGATGTCTCCTTTATTCTTTCATGCCACTCCTCACATTTATTTGTTATACCATCTACATTTGTATACCAAACCTTCAACTTCTTTTCTAATACCGTAGTATGGGGGGGGGGTACATTTGGGTTGGGAAAGTGGGGGACCTGATGAGGAACTATGGGTGGTTGGTGTGAAGGTGGTGTTTGTGATGAAGTGGGTGGAATCATTGGGTATGGCATGTGTGTTTTGGGTTAGATTGTTTGGCTGCATTGGGGTTGTCCAGGTTGGGGGACATCTGAAGGTGGTTGTATTTGGGCTTTCTCCCGAGTCTGGGTTCTCCTGTCCATCTCTCTTTCCTCCTTTTGTCTCTGTACCCTCTCTTTCAGTTTCTGTCTTTCTTCTCGTGTTGTGTCGTGGTCGAGATACACCCTTCGGTACTCTGATACATCCCTTAGTCTTGCTTTCTCCTGCAGGATCCTGTTTTGAGTCAATTCTGCCTTGAAAATCACTTTGACTAGCCGGAATCTTCCTCTTGCAAATCCCCCTATTCTCAGAAAATTTGCCAGTTGGGTCATGTCATCTTCTCCTATTGCTTTCAAGATGTTTTCAATTGCTTTTTTCTCCCCTTGTCTTCTTGCTTCATAAGTTTCCCCTTCAGCTTCCGGAAGCCCATAAACAAAGACTGATCTCTCTCTTTCATTCTCCCACTGCCTGTCCCTATGTAACCCCTGATTCGATTTAGTTGCCCTCCATTGCAGCTTTCCTTTCTTCAATCTCTTCACTTTCTGTTATCCCTTGGCCCAGTGGCTTGTCGCTTTCCCTTCTTAACTTTCCCTGTGCACTGCTGTGGTCTGTTAGGGCTTCTACGTATAGCTTAGCTCTCCCTTTTTCTACACTCCCCTCGATTGTTCCTGATGTGATCCTCTCTTTTTCTCGGGCTCCACGATGGTCTGATAGGGCCTCTGCATACAGTTTCGCTCCGTTCTCTACAGTCCTCTTCTTTGTGTCTGAGGTAGCAGTTTCTGATACCATGTCCACATTGCTTTTTAGTTCTTTAGGCTGTTTCAAATTTTTCAGCTCCTATTCTAATCTCTGTATCTTAGCCTCTGCTGTTGTGACTTGGTTCTCCCCCTTCCTGCTTTCTGCAGCTATCCTCTCCTCCATTTTCTTGCTTTCTGCAGCTATCATCTCCTCCATTTTCATGCTAAGCTCCTCTAGCTTCCTTCCCCACTCATGTTCCCTTTTCATGAGCTCTGCTGCCCAATCTTCCTTCGCACTTATATATATATATATATATATATATACTATACATATATACATATATACACTATATATATATATATATATATATATATATATATATATATATATATATATATATATATATATATATATATATATATATATATATATATATATATATATATATGTCATGCCGATTAGGTAAAACTTGCGATTTTGGCTTAATTAGCAACGCTCACCTTGTCATATAAGACAAGTGAAAATTTGTGTATGCAATAATTTCGCCAAAATCATTCTGAACATAACGAAAAAAAAATATTTCATTGTGTTTGTTTATTATTAAATTGATGTTAACGTATCTAAAATATATTTAGTTGGGTTAGGCTAAATTAAATTGCGCTTGTTGTAATAAGGTTAGGTAGGTTTTCAAAGTTTCTCTTGGTACAAAATTATAAATTTTTACATTAACATAAATGAAAAAATATATCTTTAACCGTATAAGAGAAAATTTTAGAAAGGACTTAATTTTAGATGAGTTCTTGCTAATTGACCAGTTTTACCTAATCGGCACGACATATATATATATATATATATATATATATATATATATATATATATATATATATATATATATATATATATATATATATATGTCGTGCCGATTAGGTAAAACTTGCGATTTTGGCTTAAATAGCAACGCTCAACTGCCATATAAGACAAGTGAAAATTTGTGTATGCAATAATTTCGCCAAAATCATTCTGAACATAACGAAAAAAATATATTTCATTGTGTTTGTTTATTATTAAATTAATGTTAACGTATCTAAAATATATTTAGTTGGGTTAGGCTAAATTAAATTGCGCTTGTCGTAATAAGATTAGGTAGGTTTTCAAAGTTTCTCTTGGTACAAAATTATAAATTCTTACATTAACATAAATGAAAAAATATATCTTTAAACGTATAAGAGAAATTTTTAGAAAGGACTTAATTTTAGATGAGTTCTTGCTAATTGACCAGTTTAACTAATCGGCACGACATATATATATATATATATATATATATATATATATATATATATATATTATATATATTATATATATATATATATATATATATATATAAATTAAATCACGAAACAAGTGATTTAGAAACCTTAACAAAACAGCTTGGCCGGGACTCGATCCTGCGTTAATAATGCCCAGCTCTGTGCGAAATTAACAAAGCACGCATCCCTCTATCCACTAGACCACCATTTTCTCTTATACGTTTAAAGGTATATTTTTTTTGATTTGTGTTAATGCAAAAATTAATAATTTTGTACCAATAGTACCTTAGAAAACTTTGCTAACCTTAAATAACAATAAAAGGCACAATACAGTGACTGGAACAATACACAAATAACACGCATATAGCAGAAAGGAGCTTACGACGACGTTTCTGTATGAATCTGAGTCGTGGCTTTGTCTCTGTTGATGCTTTCCTTTCTCATTACATTGTTAAATGCTCCAAACTTCAGAAAACCCGTGACTTAACCTGATTCTTTTTTTTCCCCTTCCCGTTTCCTCTTCCTTCTTTGTCCTCTGTGTTTTCTTTCTTTTGCCTTGTTTATGTGGTTCATTATTATCTTTTTTTCCCCTCTGTGTCCTTGCACCTACCCTATGTGGGCGACTAGCCCCCTTACAGTGCTCCTCTTTCTTAGTATTTGACTGACTCCACTACTACTACCACTACTACTACCAATATTACTCCTCCACCACTTTCTCTTGTTCCTGCCCCTGTCGGCTGCCTATTTAAGCCCTCTCCTTCTCTTCTTTTTGTTAGTGTGACTTTGTAAATGGTCCAAGTCGGACCGAAACGTCGTCGTAAGCTCCTCTCTTCTATATGCAGGTTATTTGTGTAACTTTCCTAACCTTATTATAACACGCGCAATTTAATTTAGTCTAATCCAACTAAATATATTTTTGATAAGTTTACAATAATTTAATAAACAAGCACAATGAAATATATTTTTATCGTTAGGTTCAGAATGATTTTTGCGAAATTACTGCATAAACAAATTTTCGCTTGCCTTATTCGGCAAGAAGTGCATTGCTATTTAAGCCAAAATGGCAAGATTTACCTGTTCGGCACGATACACACACACGCTCGGCCACACGTACTCCACTTTCATATTTTGCAATAATCTCTTTTTCGGTTCTACCGTGTTTCTGACCTTCTTTACCACAGGACTGGCACTTGGAGCTTTCTTTGGGCCCATGGTGGCTTATTTAGCAGTTGCAAGCACTAAAAAGAATGGAATAATGACGAAATGTATCGTATGAACGCGTGGGGTGACCGTCACTCACGGGTAAGCAATGGCACACTGACTGGTGTGTCGGGCCGCTGGGGCCGGGTGTACGCGTCTGGGACCAATGACGATTACCGAGCGGAATTACGATCACCGACCCAATATTTTTACGAAAAAAAGTTACGATTACCGAATATTACGAACCCCGATGACTACGAAAACTGGGGTACCACTGTACTTAATTAAATACGTACTTAAGGGGCTATGTCACCACATAGGCCTTTGTAAGATGAGGTGAATCATAAAGTAGATAAAAAGAAAATGGTGTGTGATGAGGCATCAGTGGAAAGAAAGAAGTTTATTTATGGAGGGAAAAGAAGGGAATGTGCCAAGTATAGTGTTATCAACACTTCTCTTTGTATGTGAGGTATGAGTTTTGTATGTGAGGCTAAAGACAATAGAGGTGTCATGTTTGAGAGCAATGTGTGTGATACAAATATGCAAAGGATTTGCAGAGTAAAAATAACAAGTGATATGGAATCACTTAGAGGGCTGAGAAGGGGTTGCTAAGGTGTTTTGGATATGTCAAGAGGATGGCGAGGGATAAGTTGATGAACAGAGTGTATAAACTTAGGTGTATAAATCATTAAGCAAGGAAGGAGATAATCTGGCAAGTTGAGAGGCAGGACCAGGCCCTAGGCAACCACATATAGGTAAGCACAGCGATAGGATGATGGATGGTGAATGTGCTTTCTTCTTTGGGCCATCCTACAATGGATATGGCCATTGAGGGGGTATTTTTTTATACAGATATATGGTACCGCACGCATGCACACATGTCGTGGGGGGTTCGTGAGGAAATATTGGAGTAAGAAATACACACGTTGGATGTTTAGGCGTATATTTATGAGAGTCTTGAGAAGCCCAGGCCTGCCTGTCTAGTCTGCTATGCCTAACATGGAACTGAGGAGGAGGTCTGTGGCAGGCTGTACACGTGTGCGGGACTCGTGACGTCACGCAGGAAGGGAGCCTATCTATAAGTAGCTGGGATTATCTAAGTATACTACACAAGTACACAGTAATACTACTGAGACACACACACACACACACACACACACACACACACACATCAACCAGATAACTGCGGCAGCATATGGGCGACTGGCAAACCTAAGATTAGCGTTCCGTTACCTTAACAAGGACTCGTTTAAGACACTGTACACCGTGTACGTCAGGCCCATACTAGAATATGCAGCACCAGTCTGGAACCCACACCTGGTCAAGCACATAAAGAAACTAGAGAAAGTGCAAAGGTTTGCGACAAGGTTAGTTCCACAACTCAGGGGTCTGTCCTATGAAGAAAGGCTGAGGGAAATAGGACTAACAACACTGGAGGAAAGAAGGGTCAGAGGAGACATGATAACGACATACAAAATACTGCGGGGAATCGACAAGGTAGACAGTGACAGGATGTTCCAGAGAGGGAACACAGAAACAAGGGGACACAACTGGAAGCTGAAGACTCAGATGAGTCAAAGGGGTGTTAGGAAGCATTTCTTCAGCCACAGAGTAGTCAGGAAGTGGAATAGTCTAGAGAAAGATATAGTGGAGGCAGGAACCATACACAGTTTTAAGACGAGGTATGATAAAGCTCATGGAGCAGGGAGAGCAGAGACCCAGTAGCGGGCAGCGCAGAGGCGGGGCCAGGAGCTGAGTATCGACCCCTGCAACCACAATTAGGTGAGTACAATTAGGTGAGTACACACACACTCTAATCGACAGGTGCCTAGGACAAAATGGTAACTAACTAACTAACACATATACACGTACACATACACGCACACATATACAACAGGCCTAGTGTCTAATCGACATGTGTCTAGGACAAAATGGTAACTAACTAACTCACACACACACACACAAACACACACACACACAAACACACACACAAAAACACACACACACACACACACACACACACACACACACACACACACACACCTCAAAGGCGATGGGGCCGGACAACATTTCTCCATGGGTCCTGAGAGAGGGAGCAGAGGAGCTATGTGTACCCCTAACAACAATCTTCAACACGTCTATCGAAACAGGGCAACTACCAGAGGTATGGAAGACAGCAAATGTAGTTCCAATTTTTAAAAAAGGAGACAGAAACGTAGCACTAAACTACAGACCAGTGTCACTGACATGTATAGTATGCAAGGTCATGGAGAAGATTATCAGGAGAAGAGTGGTGGAGCACCTAGAAAGGAATGAGCTTATCAACGACGGCCAACACGGTTTCAGGGACGGGAAATCCTGTGTCACAAACCTACTGGAGTTCTATGACAGGGTGACAGCAGTAAGACAAGAGAGAGAGGGTGGGTAGATTGCATATTCTTGGACTGTAAGAAGGCGTTTGACACAGTCCCACACAAGAGATTAGTGCAGAAGCTGGAGGACCAGGCAGGGATAACAGGGAAGGCACTACAATGGATCAGGGAATACCTGTCAGGAAGACAGCAGCGAGTCATGGTCCGTGGCGAGGTGTCAGAGTGGGCGCCGGTGACGAGTGGGGTTCCACAGGGGTCAGTCCTAGGACCGGTGCTGTTTCTGGTGTTTGGGAACGACATGACGGAAGGAATAGACTCCGAAGTGTCCCTGTTTGCAGATGATGTGAAGTTGATGAGAAGAATTCAATCGGAAGAGGACCAGACAGAACTACAAAGGGATCTGGACTGGCTGCAAGCCTGGTCCAGCAATTGGCTCCTGGAGTTCAACCCAACCAAGTGCAAAGTCATGAAGATTGGGGAAGGGCAAAGAAGACCGCAGACGGAGTACAGTCTAGGGGGCCAGAGACTACAAACCTCAATCAAGGAAAAAGATCTTGGGGTTAGTATAACACCAGGCACATCTCCTGAGGCGCACATCAACCAAATAACTGCTGCAGCATATGGGCGCCTAGCAAACCTAAGAACAGCATTCCGACATCTTAATAAAGAATCGTTCAGGACCCTGTACACTGTGTATGTTAGGCCCATACTGGAGTATGCAGCACCAGTTTGGAACCCACATTTATCCAAGCACGTAAAGAAGCTAGAGAAAGTGCAAAGGTTTGCAACAAGACTAGTCCCGGAGCTAAGGGTATGTCCTACGAAGAGAGGTTAAGGAAATCGACCTGACGACACTGGAGGACAGGAGAGATAGGGGGGACATGATAACGACATATAAAATACTGAGAGGAATTGACAAGGTTGACAGAGACAGAATGTTCCAAAGATGGGACACAGCAACAAGGGGACACAGTTGGAAGTTGAAGACTCAGATGAATCACAGGGATGTTAGGAAGTATTTCTTCAGTCACAGAGTAGTCGGGAAGTGGAATAGCTTGGGAAGCGATGTAGTGGAGGCAGGTTCCATACACAGCTTTAAGAAGAGGTATGATAAAGTTCATGGCGCAGGGAGAGTGACCCAGTAGCGGCCAGTGAAGAGGCGGGGCCAGGAGCTATGTATCGACCCCTGCAACCACAACTAGGTGAGTACAACTAGGTGAGTACACACACACATATATATATATATATATATATATATATATATATATATATATATATATATATATATATATATATATATATATATATATATATATATATATATATATATATAAAATATATATATATGTCGTGCCGATTAGGTAAAACTTGCGATTTGGCAAAGCAACGCTCACCTTGCCATATAAGACAAGTGAAAATTTGTGTATGCAATAATTTCGCCAAAATCATTCTGAACCTAACGAAAAAATATATTTCATTATGTTTGTTTATTATTAAATTAATGTTAAGTATCTAAAATATATTTATTTGGGTTAGGCTAAATTAAATTGCGCTTATTGTAATAAGGTTAGGTAGGTTTCAAAGTTTCTCTTGGTACAAAATTATATCTTTATATCAAAATATATCTTTAAACGTATAAGAGAAAATTTTAGAAAGAACTTAATTTTAGATGAGTTCTTGCTAATTGACCAGTTTACCTAATCGGCACGACATATATATATATATATATATATATATGTCGTGCCGATTAGGTAAACTGTCAATAGCAAGAACTCATTTAAAATAAGTCCTTTCTAAAATTTCTCTTATACGTTTAAAGATATATTTTTCATTATGTTAATGTAAGATTTTATAATTTTGTACCAAGAGAAACTTGAACCTACTACCTTATTACAACAAGCGCAATTTATAGCGTAACCCAACTAAATATATTTTAGATACGTTAACATTAATTTATTAATAAACAAACACAATAAATATATTTTTCGTTAGGTTCAGAGATTTTCGAAATTATTGCATACACAAAATTTCGCTTATCTTATATGGCAGAGAACGTTGCTATTTAAGCAAAATGCAGTTTTCTATCGGCAGATATATATATATATATATATGTATTATTGTAACCATAAACGAGTGGTATTGATCAACAACAACACTGTGACTAGCGAAGGATTCGAACCCGTGCTGCTTTGGCCCGCCTCATGGTGAGCGAAAACACATGACGCTCTAACCCACAAGACCACGCAATACTACAAGAATGACACACCCAGCCAAGCTAGGTGTTTTACCGTCATCCGTGGTTACAATAATATAAAATACTGCTCGATGGGCTATTACACCAAACAGGGAGGAGAATGAAATTAGCTCAGAGGACCCTCACCCCCGTATGTCCTCGGATGACTGTAAAACAGCTAGCTCTGCTGGCTGCGCTAATTTTGTAGGATTGCGTGGTCCTGTGGGTTAAAGCGTCATGTGTTTTTGCTCGCTATGAGGCGGGCCAAAGCAGCATGGGTTCGAATCCTTGGCTAGTCGCAGTGTTCTTACTGTTATGTATGTATGTATGTGTGTACTCTCCTAATTGTGGGCCAACGGTCGAGTCTCAGCTCCTGGCCGCGCCTCTCTGCTGGTCACTATTGATTTCACTCTCTCCTGGCTGCATCTGGCACTGTGACCTTAATCACTTTGTGGTAATCTGTAACCATCCATGCCCCTCCGTCAGGTTTCTTCACAAGGATGACTGGCGAGGCTCACGGACTCTTCCACGAGTCCAGGTTCTAGTAGAAAATTTACCTCTTGCTTTAACAATTCTTAGTTAGCTCTCTATAGAGTTTAATAAGTATACCAGAGGCCACATCTACGTCATGGAAACCAAAACTGCACATTTTAGGAATAACTAAAAAGATGTCGGGATAGGACTTCAGGAGGATGGTGAGATCAGTTATCTGGGCTTCTGTATGTCCTGACATAAGAGGGCGTGGGTTCTGAAGTTGAGCCGAGTTAGCAAGTCTGAAGTTGTATGCAAGGAGTCAGGATCATTGTCAGGGTGTGTACATATAGAAGACAAAGTCATTATTGGAAAAAGAGGCGTTTCATTTTTTAAAAAATATGGTTTAAGTGGTAGACTTTACTCATGACGGGTTTGTAGAGAGACACTACAACATAATTAAGAACTGAATTTTCCTACAGACTGGGATAAATTTTACCTTTGCTGCATTTTACTATGAGGGTAAACTGTGCAGGAGTCTACTTGGTACAGTCCATTCGAATTTATCTTTATCCATAAAATAAGGGGTTCACTACAAGTGCTTAAAGAGGCATATGTGGGAAAAGACGCTATGAAGACTCCATACGATTCTTAAGCAAGAATACATCTAGTACGTTAGATGGCTTAGGAGAATTTTAAGCCCAGTACAACATGAAACAGAGGTATGGCAATACAAGGAAACTTCGTTCGTTTAATAAAGGAGTAAAATTGTTGGTCGAGAAACCAGTACCTGACCACACCCTAAAGGCAAGGTCTACCAGCTCTATGTAGGTGGCACATAAAAACTCAAATCCTTGCATGAAGTTCCAGAGGCCCAAATAAGACTTCCAACTAGGGTCTGCTTCAGAACCCACGACTTCTTACGTCAGGACTTACGTAAGCCCAAATGATAGATTTCACCACCCTCCTGAAGTCCTATCCTGACATATTCCTAAAAGGTGCAATCTTAGTTTCCTTGACGTAGATATGGGCTCTGTTATACCTATTAAACTCTCTCTCCCTACAGAGGTAACCCAGAGGTAAATAGGTTGGTGGAAGAGGCCGGGGGCCTCGCCTTCCATCTTTGTGAAAAAACCCTGAAGGAGGTGCTAGGATGGTTACAGATTACCACAAGGTGAATGAGGACACAGTGTCAGAATATTACCCTCCACCCTGTATGGACAACGTAGTCGAGTTTGTGAATAAGACCAACATTGTCTCAAAATTAATCCTCTTCAGAGTGTATTTTCAAGTTTCCTTAACTGACAAGATCAAGATCTTGGCCTTTATGATCCCAGGAAGACATTATCGAAATACTGTGACCCCGTTTAGCATCTTTTGAAGATTTTTAGAAAAAATAAGTTAATAGTAAACCTCAGCAAAACATTCTTTGGCCAATCTACTAAAACATTTTTTGGTCATGAAGTCGGGAAAGGTAAAGTGGCCCCCAAATCCACCAATGTTTTGGTTCTTCAGAATTATCCAGTTCTCCAAGATAAACAAATCATTCCAATGGTTCGTCGGAATGACAGGATTCTATAAACATTTTTGGAACAATTTCTCTGATATCGTGGCCCAACTTAACCTCCCTTTTCAACCCTAATGAAAAGTTTGTTTGGTCAACGTCTTTCCAAGAGGTTTTTACAAAACTAAAAACGACTGTTGAGTGTAATCCCGTATTGCTGTCTCCAGACTGTCCAAAGCAATTTTCCTTACATGTGGATGCCTGTGAAGTGGGAGTTGGCGCAGTGTTGGCGCAGTGTTGGCGCAGTGCTACCGTAGTGTTGGCGCAGTGTTGGCGCAGTGTTGGCGCAGTGTTGCTTCAAGCCTCTAGTGTGGATGTTCATCATCTGGTCGGCTACTTGTCACCGAAGCTGAAGCCACACCAATATCCCTATTCCACATTAGAGAAAGAAGCTCTAGCTCTGGTCCTAGCACTGGAGCACTTCGACGTATATGTGTCATCTCCGCATGTGGTTCAGGCAAACTGCGACCACAACCCGCTGACCTAACTGAGCTCTATGAAGCACGTCTCTGTGAAGCACGTCTCTGTGAAGCACGTCTCTGTGAAGCACGTCTCTGTGAAGCACGTCTCTGTGAAGCACGTCTCTGTGAAGCACGTCTCTGGAAAAAAAGTCTTGATGGCGGACTGATTCTCCGGGGCTTATTAGTTAGGATCTGGGGCAAGTACTTGGCTTTAAAAACATTCTCTAAATTTTAAACTTTTGTCTCGCACTGCCAGCTGGGATGAATGGCACGGGAGGACCGACGGTCCCATTACCTAGATGTTGTTTTTTGGCGCCATGGTGCCACGCTACCTGTATAAGGGATACTTTTAAAAGCCATTCACCCTCAAATTCGAGGAGCACTCTAAGGCTAAAGAATTATTTCTTAGCATCCCTGTGTTTTTAACCTCCAGCTGTGACCTCGTGTACCTGAGACCCGCCTCACTGACTCCCAGTCCACCCTATCAAGCTGTCACAGTTTTATCTACGTCGTGATCATGTCACCTCTAGTATTGTCCTCTAGTGTCATTATGTTTATCTTCTTTAGCCTCTTCTTATGGTTCATACCCCTTTCCTCTGGGATTAGTTTAATTGTGAACCTTAAACTTTTTCCAGTTTCTTTACATGTTTTATTACATGCGGGTTTCCATACTGCATATGCTGTGTATAAAGTCGTGTATGACTACTTGTTGACGTTCCTGAAAGTTATCTTTAAATACACGTATCACGTGTGCTGCAGCGGTTATTCATGTGTGTGCGTGTCTGTGTGTGTGTGTGTGTGTTGGTGTGTGTGTTTGTGTGAGTGTGTATGTGTGTGTTTGTGTGTGTGTGTGTGTGTGTTTGTGTGTGTGTGTTTTGTGTTTTGTGTGTGTGTGTGTGTGTACTCACCTAGTTGTGGTTGCAGGGGTCTATTCATAGCTCCTGGCCCCGCCTCTTCACTGGCCGCTACTGGGTCACGCTCCCTGCTCCATGAGCTTTATCATACCTCTCCTTAAAGCTATGTATGGAACCTGCCTCCACTACATCGCTTCCCAAGCTATTCCACTTCCCGACCACTCTATGACTGAAGAAATACTTCCTAACATCCCTGTGATTCATCTGAGTCTTCAACTTCCCCTTGTTGCTGTGTCCCATCTCTGGAACATTCTGTCTCTGTCAACCTTGTCTATTCCTCTCAGTATCTTATATGTCGTTATCATGTCCTCCCTATCTCTCCTGTCCTCCAGTGTCGCCAGGTCGATTTTCCTTAACCTCTCCTCGTAGGAGAGGTTAAGGGACTAGTCTTGTTGTTAACCTTTGCACTTTCTCTAGCTTCTTTACGTGCTTGGCTAGATGTGGGTTCCAAACTGGTGCTGCATACTCCAGTATGGGCCTAACGTACACAGTGTACAAGGTCCTGAACGATTCTTTATTAAGATGTCGGAATGCTGTTCTTAGGTTAGCTAGGCGCCCATATGCTGCAGCAGTTATTTGGTTGATGTGCGCCTCAGGAGACGTGCCTGGTGTGTGTGTGGTGTGTGTGTGTGGTGTGTGTGTGTGTGTGTGTGTGTGTGTGTGGGTGTGTGTGTGTGTGTGTGTGTGTGCTGGGGTAGAGTGAGAGTTTGAGCGGAGAGAAATTTGCATATTGCAAACATGTCTTTGGTGAAAGGAATGAGCAATTGGTCTCTCTCTCTCTCTCTCTCTCTCTCTCTCTCTCTCTCTCTCTCTCTCTCTCTCTCTCTCTCTCTCTCTCTCTCTCTCTCTCTCTCTCTCTCTCTCTCGTGCTCCCGGGACACAGATAGAGCTTAACCATATTTACTGGGCAGTCCATTACTGCGAGGGAGGATGGAAAGACAGAGATAGAGAAAAAAAGTGAGAATGATGAGACAGAGATGGAAGACAGAAGGAAGAGAATCTATCTGACTCGGGAGCAGGTTCTTCCAAGAACAGGAACTGGACTTGTTGAGGAGTATAGGTAGGGTAGCACAAACAGAACTGAAAATATAGAATGAAAGAGGGCGTGGGAGAATAATAGAAAACTATAGAGAGTGAGGTATATATATATATATATATATATATATATATATATATATATATATATATATATATATATATATATATATATATATATATATATATATACATATGCAAAAGAATCGCAATGCAAGACAAGCCACGGAGGGGTGGAAATCTTTAGATCAAGTACTTTCACACTCCTCAGTGCGTCATCAGGAGCTGTGCAATGTTGCAAGGGCAACAACAGGAGAAATAGGGTAAGTTTTTAGAGTATGGTAGTGCGGTGGCACCAGCCAGTCTCTGTCTGAGATGCAAGCGGGATGCCAAGCACACCCCGGTCCCCCCACACCCCACCCCAAATGGGGTCGGGTGGGGTTGGCCTCACAGTTTGCAGATAGCATGAGGAAAAATAACTAGAAGATAGTTAATAACCAGCCCTAAGCTTCTAACCGCTGGGAACAGGTCATGTGACGTAAAAAGTTACATTACAAAAGTGTATCATTACATACCTTCATTTACAACCTTCTAAATAATGAAATAGAGGGAATAACTCCCTCATTTTTCAACCGGTGTCTCAGAACCTTCCAGAATATTCTGGAATGGATATCCAACTTAATTATTAATGTTTCGGCTGTTTCTTATTCCATAATTATCAGAACTTAAAACATAATACAATAAAAGTAATGCACGATTTAAAAAAAATATACTTAAAATTCCGTCTACCCCATAAATTGTGTAACGGAACTAAGAAAGGTGTCCACTTGGTGGAGGGTCTGAAGTGTAAGGTGCCATCTCAGTGCCAGTTCTCTTATAATTGTCAAGGATGTGGCACTGACCAACACTTCTTCACGTATGCCAATATTTTCGGACACAAGACTTTATTTTATCCTCCCGCTGAGGAATTTATAATTGACGGTGATTATTTAAAAAGTCATCGCTTTAAGGAAACAAAAAATCGAATCATTGAAATTGCAAAGATATTTTTTTTTAGATAATTTAAACAGACTCCACTCTGCCTGCCTGGAGGCTGTCTGGAGGGTGTTCCAGGGGTCAACGCTCCAGTGACTAGGTCCATGACCAAGCCTCGCGGTGGATCACGGCCTGAGCAGCCAAGCTGTTACTGCTGGTCGCATGTAATCCAACGTACGAACCACAGTCCGGCTGGTCAGGTTCTGACCAGCAAGAAAAAAAAATCGGTTAAAGAGTAAGAGACATGTTCAACGCTTGGGAATCTTCAGTCATATACAGGGATTAAACTGGAGGCTGCAGTCGTAATAGTGGTGTGATGATGCAATCAGTCCATCAGCCCACGTGAAACAGCTTTCTAGGTGATCAGTCCCAACTTGTCGGTATTAAATACATTTTCAAGAAAAAACCGGTTCATGGAAACACAAAAGATCTTCTAAAAAAGACAACTTCACCCACAAACACTGACTTGCTTCGACGGAAACGAATTAAATCACTAACAGGAAGAAAATAAATCGTTTCATGAAATAATTTGCACAAAGGGAAGAAAAAACTCGCAAAATGGAAATAATAAATCGCTATACAGAAGCAAACATTGAAACCGGTAACATAGCCTTGAGTCCTGGAGGGTGGGAAATACAGTGTCTGCACTCTGAACGAGTGATGGGGTATCTTCAATTTGGAACTGTGGTATCGGCGTTCCCCTGGCAAGGCAGTGATGAAGTGAATGATGGTGCAAGTGTTTCCTTCTTTTCTCGGGGTTACGCTGCTTCGGTTTGAGACGACCAGTGTATTAAAAAATTAATCCATTCATGGAAATAAAAATAATCCCCTCCTGTAAATATGATCAGTGCGCTATCACGGTGCTAAATGTGCTATCATGGTGCTAAATGTGCTATCACGGTACTAAATGTGTTATCATGGTGCTAAATGTTCTATCATGGGGCTAAATGTGTTATCATGGTGCTAAATGTGCTATCACGGTGCTAAATGTGCTATTACGGTGCTAAATGTGTTATCATGGTGATAAATGTTCTATCACGGTGCTAAATGTGCTATCACGGTGCTAAATGTGTTATCATGGTGCTAAATGTTCTATCATGGTGCTAAATGTGCTATCATGGTGCTAAATGTGCTATCATCGTGCTAAATGTGCTATCATGGTGCTAAATGTGCTATCATTGTGCTAAATGTGCTATCATGGTGCTAAATGTGCTATCATGGTGCTAAATGTGCTATCATGGTGATATATGGGCTATCATCATGCTTAATGTGCTACCATCGTGCTAAATGTGTTATTATTGTGCTAAATGCTTTGTCAAGCGTGCTAAATGTGCTACCATCATGTTAAATGTGCTACCATCATGTTAAATGTGCTATCATCATACTAAATGTGCTACCATCGTGCTAAATGTGCTATCATCATGCTAATAATAATAATAATAATAATAATAATAATAATAATAATAATAATAATAATAACAATAATAATAATAATAATATAAAAAAAAAAAAAAAATAATAATAATAATAATAATAATAATAATAATAATAATATAATAATATCTTTATTTACTACAAGTACATGTACATGGTATACAGGCCTAGCTGACATCAATGACATACTACTATACAGAAAGTCCCTTGTTATGCTGAGCATTTCGGGCAGATTAGGTCAGTGTCCCAGGATGCGACTCACACCAGTCGACTAACACCCAGGTACCCATTTTACTGATGGGGAACATAGACAACAGGTGTAAGGAAACACGCCCAATGTTTCTGCCCTGGCTGGGAATCGAACCCAGGCCCTCGCCGTGTGAAGCGAGAGCTTTAGCCACCAGACCACCAGACCACTGGCTGCTATATTTGCTAAATGTACTATCACCGTGCTAAATGTGCTATCATCGTGATAAATGTGCTATCATCGTGCTAAATGTGATATCATCGTGCTAAATGTACTATCATCGTGCTAAATATACTATCATTGTGCTAAATGCTTTGTCAAGCGTGCTAAATGTGCTACCATAATGTTAAATGTGCTATCATCGTGCTAAATGTACTATCATCGTGCTAAATGTGCTATATTCGTGCTAAATGTGCTATCATTGTGCTAAATGTGCTATCATCGTGCTAAATGTGCTACCATAATGGTAAATGTGCTATCATCGTGGTAAATGTGCTATCATCGTGCTAAATGTGCTACCATAATATTAAATGTGCTATCATCGTGCTAAATGTACTATCATCTTGTTAAATGTGCTATCATCGTGCTAAATGTGCTATCATCGTGCTAAATGTGCTATCATCGTGCTAAATGTGCTATCATCGTGCTAAATGTACTATCATCGTGTTAAATGTGCTATCATCGTGCTAAATGTGCTATCATGGTGCTAAATGTTCTATCATGGTGCTAAATGTGCTATCATGGTGCTAAATGTTCTATCATGGTGCTAAATGTGCTATCACGGTGCTAAATGTGCTATCATGGTGCTAAATGTGCTATCATGGTGCTAAATGTTCTATCATGGTGCTAAATGTGCTATCATGGTGCTAAATGTGCTATCATCGTGCTAAATGTGTTATCATGGTGCTAAATGTTCTATCATGGTGCTAAATGTGCTATCATGGTGCTAAATGTGCTATCATCGTGCTAAATGTGCTATCATGGTGCTAAATGTACTATCATTGTGCTAAATGTGCTATCATGGTGCTAAATGTGCTATCATCGTGCTAAATGTGCTATCATCGTGCTAAATGTGTTATCATGGTGCTAAATGTTTTATCATGGTGCTAAATGTGCTATCATGGTGGTAAATGTGCTATCATCGTGCTAAATGTGCTATCATGGTGCTAAATGTGCTATCATTGTGCTAAATGTGCTATCATGGTGTTAATGTGCTATCATCGTGCTAAATTTTGCTATCATCGTGCTATATGTGCTATCATGGTGCTAAATGTGCTATCATCGTGCTAAATGTGCTATCATGGTGCTAAATGTGCTATCATTGTGCTAAATGTGCTATCATCGTGCTAAATGTGCTATCATGGTGCTATATGTTCTATCATGGGGCTAAATGTGTTATCATGGTGCTAAATGTGCTATCACGGTGCTAAATGTGCTATTACGGTGCTAAATGTGTTATCATGGTGATAAATGTTCTATCACGGTGCTAAATGTGATATCACGGTGCTAAATATGTTATCATGGTGCTAAATGTTCTATCATGGTGCTAAATGTGCTATCATTGTGCTAAATGTGCTATATTCGTGCTAAATGTGCTATCATTGTGCTAAATGTGCTATCATCGTGCTAAATGTGCTACCATAATGTTAAATGTGCTATCATCGTGCTAAATTTACTATCATCTTGTTAAATATGCTATCATCGTGCTAAATGTGCTATCATCGTGCTAAATGTGCTATCATCGTGCTAAATGTGCTACCATCGTGCTAAATGTACTATCATCGTGTTAAATGTGCTATCATGGTGCTAAATGTGCTATCATTGTGCTAAATGTTCTATCATGGTGCTAAATGTTCTATCATGGTGCTAAATGTGCTATCACGGTGCTAAATGTGATATCATGGTGCTAAATGTGCTATCATGGTGCTAAATGTTCTATCATGGTGCTAAATGTGCTATCATGGTGCTAAATGTGCTATCATCGTGCTAAATGTGTTATCATGGTGCTAAATGTTCTATCATGGTGCTAAATGTGCTATCATGGTGCTAAATGTGCTATCATCGTGCTAAATGTGCTATCATGGTGCTAAATGGGCTATCATTGTGCTAAATGTGCTATCATGGTGCTAAATGTGCTATCATCGTGCTAAATGTGCTATCATCGTGCTAAATGTGTTATCATGGTGCTAAATGTTCTACCATGGTGCTAAATGTGCTATCATCGTGCTAAATGTTCTTTCATCGTGCTAATTGTGCTATCATGGTGCTAAATGTGCTATCATTGTGCTAAATGTGCTATCATGGTGCTAAATGTGCTATCATCGTGCTAAATTTTGCTATCATCGTGCTATATGTGCTATCATGGTGCTAAATGTGCTATCATGGTGCTAAATGTGCTATCATCGTGCTAAATGTGCTATCATGGTGCTAAATGTGCTATCATTGTGCTAAATGTGCTATCATTGGTAATTGCGCTATCATTACGCTATATTAAGAAAAAGATGGTTAGATGAAGTGTGAGTGTACTCACCTAGTTGTGGGTGCAGGGGTCGAGTCACAGCTCCTAGCCCCGCCTCTTCACTGGCCGCTACTGGGTCACTCTCCATGCGCTATGAACTTTATCATACCTCTTCTTAAAGCTATGAATGGATCCTGTCTCCACTACATCGCTTCCCAAACTATTCCACTTCCTGACCACTCAGTGACTGAAGAAATACTTCCTAACATCTCTGTGATTCATCTGAGTCTTTAACTTCCAACTGTGTCCCCTTGTTGTTGTGTCCCATCTCTGGGACATTCTGTCTCTGTCCACCTTGTCAATTCCTCTCAGTATATTATATGTCGTTATCATGTCCCCCCTATCTCTCCTGTCCTCCAGTGCCGTCAGGTCGATTTCCCTTAACCTCTCCTCGTAGGACATACCCCTTAGCTCTGCTGCAGCAGTTATTTGGTTGATGTGCGCCTCAGGAGATGTGCTTCGTGTTATACTTACCCCAAGATCTTTTTCCTTGATTGAGGTTTGTAGTCTCTGGCCCCCTAGACTGTACTCCGTCTGCGGTCTTTTTTGCCCTTCCCCAATCTTCATGACTTTGCACTTGGTGGGGTTGAATTCCAGGAGCCAATTGCTAGATCAGGCTTGCAGCCTGGTCCTTTGTAGTTCTGCCTGGCCCTCGTCCGATTGAATTCTTCTCATCAACTTCACATCATCTGCAAACAAGGACACTTCGGAGTCTATTCTTTCCGTCATGTCGTTCACAAATACCAGAAACAGCACTGGTCCTAGGACTGACCCCTGTGGAACCCCACTCGTCACCGGCGCCCACTCTGACACCTCGCCACGTACCATGACTCGCTACTGTCTTCCTGGCAGGTATTCCCTGATCCATTGTAGTATGTGAGTTTGTGAGTGTGTGAGAGAGTGTGTGTGTGTGTGTGTGTGTGTGTGTGTGTGTGTGTGTGTGTGTGTGTGTGTGTGTGTGTGTGAGTGTGTGTGTGTGCGTGTGTGTGTGTGTGTGTGTGTGTGTGTGTGTGTGTGAGTGTGTACTCACCTAATTGTGGTTGCAGGGATCGAGACTCAGCTCCTGGCCCCGCCTCTTCGCTGTCCGCTACTGGGACTGCTCTCCCTGCTCCATGAGCTTTATCATTCCTTGTCTTAAAACTATGTATGGTTACCGCCTCCACTATATCGTTCGCTAGACTATTCCACTTCCTAACTACTCTATGGCTGAAGAAGTGCTTCCTAACATCCTTGTGTGTGTGTGTGTGTGTGTGTGTGTGTGTGTGTGTGTGTGTGTGTGTGTGTGTGTGTGTGTGTGTGTGTGTGTGTGTGTGTGTGTTACCATTTTGTCCTAGGCACATGTCAGTTAGACACTTGGCCTGTAGTATCTGCGTGCGTGCGTGTGTGTGTTTGTGTGCTCACGTGTGTGTGTGCGTGTGCGTGTGCGCGCGCGCAGAGAGTTGCTTGATGGATAGAGGGAAGACGGAGAGCCCTGCGGATAGAGAATAGAGGATAGCGTGCAAGACGGATGGAAGGAGAGAGGGAAGGTGTTAGCCGTAACGAATCCATTTGTAAGTGTCGAGTATTTGCGCTCAAGGATTCTAACACCAGTGAAAGTTAAAATGGAAATTTAGAAGAATGGCAGAGACCGATAGAGAGATTTTCGGAGGTATTAATGGGTGGTTGTCTGCTAGATGAATGGAACGCAGTAGATGGGACACATGAATCAAAGGAGAGGGGGGAATAAAAGTGGTGGAAAGAGAGTTGAAGGACTTTGAATCAAAAACGTAAAATATTTTGATGGTGTGTGTGTATTTGTGTACTCACCTATTTGTGGTTGCAGGGGTCGAGACTCAGCTCCTGGCTCCGCCTCTTCAATGATCGCTACTAAGTACTCTCTCTCCTGCTCCATGAGCTTTATCATACCTCGTCTTAAAACTATGTATGGTTCCTGCCTCCACTACATCACTTGCCAGACTATTCCACTTCCTGACAACTCAATAACTGAAGAAATACTTCCTAACATCCGTTTGACTCATCTGAGTCTTCAACTTCAAATTGTGACGCTCTTATTTCTGTGTCCCATCTCTGGAACATCCTGTCTCTGTCCATCTTATCTATTCTTCGCAGTATTTTGTATGTCGTTATCATGTCTCCCCTAACCCTCCTGTCCTCCAGTGTCGTCAGGCCGATTTTCTTTAACCTTCCTTTGTAGGACATTTCCCTTATCTCTGGAACTAGTCTTATTGCAAACTTTTGCACTTTCTCTAATTTCTTGACGTGCTTGACCAGGAGTGGGTTCCAAACTGGTGCTGCATACTCCAGTATGGGCCTGACGTACACGGTGTACAGAGTCTTGAACGATTCCTTACTGAGGTGTCGGAACGCTATTCTCAGGTTTGCCAGGCGCCCATATGCTGCACCAGTTATCTGGTTGATGTGTGCTTCCGGAGATGTTCCTGGTGTTATACTCACCCCAAGGTCTTTTTCCTTGATTGAGGTTTGCAGTTTTTGGCCACCTAGCATATACTCTGCGGTCTTAATTGCCCTTTCCCGATCTTTATGACTTTGCATTTGTCGTGGTTAAATTCGAGGAGCCAGTTGTTGGACCACGTGTCTAGCCTGTCCAGGTTTCTTTGTAGTCCTGCCTGATCCTCATCTGATTTAATTCTCCTCATTAACTTCACATCATCCCTTCCATCATGTCATTCACATATACCAAAAATAGCACTGGCCCTTGGACTGACCCCTGTGGGATCCCGTTCGTCACAGGCGCCCACTGTGATACCTCATCACGTACCATGACTCGTTGTTGCCTCCCTGTCAGGTATTCTCTGATCCATTGCAGTGCCCTTCCTGTTATACGTGCCTGATACCTTGTCATAAAACTCCAGTAGGTTTGTGACACAGGATTTGCCTTCCATGAATCCGTGCTGGTTGTCGTTTATAATCTTGTTCCGTTCTAGGTGCTCCACCACTCTCCTCCTGATAATCTCCATGACTTTGCATACTATACACGTCAGTGATACTGGTCTGTAGTTTAGCGCCTCGTTTCTGTCTCCTTTCTTAAAAATGGGGACTACATTTGCCATCTTCCATACCTCAGGTAGTTGTCCAGTTTCAAGGGATGTGAATATTAAAAAGGTATAAAATACCGACAGGTTGTTAGGTAAGACACATATGCAACAGTTAGGTATCTTTATTTCGACAAGTTTCGCTTACACAGTAGGCTTCTTCAGTCGAGTACAGAAAAGTTGGTAGAAGCAGAAGAGATGTGAAGACGATGTAATCAGTCCATCACCCTTGATGATCTAGTTTTGAGGGGGTCAGTCCTTCAGTCTGGAGAAGAGTATTTGTTCCATAGTCTGAAACAATGTGAAGTTGAAGTTGTTGTTGTTGTAAATTTAAACTATTGTGCGCTGAGAATGAGAGATTTAAGATTATCGCTCCCAGATTTCTCGCATTAGGCTTGCACTATATTGAGTTTGTCTTGCTCTCCGATGATGTTTTCATTCTCTTCAACGTTCCTTGACGTAGTAAATGAAATTTGGCATCATTGAACATCACACTGTTGTCAGTACACCACTGGAAGACTTGGTTTATATCAGCTGGAGGAGACTCGCTGTTTCCTCTGTGGATGACACACTCCTGGGAATTCTAGTATCGTTTTCGAAAGAATATTTAGTGCTATCTATGGTTTATGTCCTGAGTCTTTGAAAATATGAAGATACAAAAGAGAGGTGAGGCGAATATTGTGGGATGAATGTCACTTCACACACACACACACACACACACACACACACACACACAAGGTTAGTTCCACAACTCAGGGGTCTGTCCTATGAAGAAAGGTTGAGGGAAATAGGACTAACAACACTGGAGGAAAATAGGGTCAGAGGAGACATGATAACGACATACAAAATACTGCGGGAATCGACAAGGTAGCAGTGATAGGATGTTCCAGACAGGAACACGTGCCCGATACCTTGTCATAAAACTCCCGTAGGTTTGTTTACACAGGTTTACCTTCCAGAATCCCTGCTGGTTGTCGTTTATAATCTTGTTCCGTTCGGGGGCTCCCCCACCCCCTTCCCGATTCCCCATGACTTTGCCCATAACTCATGTTTTGGGGCCCTTTTTTTTTCCCCCGTTTCTTCTCCTTTTTTTAAAAAAGGGGATACTTTTTTTTTCCCCCCCCAGGTAGTTGTCCGTTTCAAGGGAGGGAATATTAAAAAAGGTTTAAAAAAAAAACAGTTGTTGGAAAAAACATATGCAACAGTTGGTATCTTTTTTTTCAAAATTTTCCCCCCCATTTTGGGTTTTTCCCTAGTACCGAAAAGTTGGTAGAAGCAAAAAGGGGGAAAAGTTAATCACCCCCTCCCCTTATTCTTTTTTGGGGGGTCAGCCCCTTTGTTGGAAAGGGTATTTGTTCCATAGTCTGCAAGGGAAGTTGAAGTTTTTTTTTGTAAATTTAAATATTGCCCTGAGAATGGGAAAAATTTTAAAATTTCCCCCCAGTTTCTGCTTTGGCTTGCACTATATTGAGTTTGTCTTGCTCTCCCATGATTTTTCATTTCTTCAACGTTCCTTGCGTAATTAAAAATTTGGGATCATTAACATCAC
>WNWK01031610.1:0-22586 GCA_009830355.1 Cherax destructor
TTATATAAAACAAGGTATTTACAGGTCCCATTTATGTTTCTAGAAGTCCACCACTGTATGATACTCCAAGAAGCATGGATTCATACAGAGTGCCACTCCACATTGCTGACACATGAATCGTGTGTCTTTTCGCACTTGGGGTCGCTGTTTACTGTAAGCACACACAACACACTTTTTCTGAGAGTACTTCTTCTTTGGAGTAGATGGTAATGGTATCAGGCAGTGACAGGGATTATTCGGTTGGGCACTTCCCCTTCTGGTTGTGGAGTGACAGGTCGCTGTTGTGGAGTGACAGGTCGCTGTTGTGGGGTGACAGGTTGCTGTGGAGTGGCAGGTATAGGTGTGGTACCATACTTTCCCGCTATCTGCTTGATGACATTTAGGGTGAATTCCTCATATCGTTGTCGCTTCCCAGTCTTTATTTCGTACATGTTAAAGGCATTGAGCATTGCAATGTCAACAAGGTGGAAAAACACTTTTATATACCACTTGCGACTCCTACGCACACAGTCAACAAAGCCTATCATCATGTCACACTTGTCGACTAGTCGCATATTGTTTGTATAGTCGATGACAACAGCTGGCTTTTCAATAGGTTCATTGTTGAGCCTGCTCAGTCTATCTGTCTGTACCATCTCGTTTCTGTGGATGGTTGACAGCAATGTCACGTCCCGTTTGTCATGCCATGACAGTGCCATGATGTCATTGGCATGAAACGCCTGCACTACACTTCCTCCAGTGAACTTTGGCATGTGTTTTCTATTTCTTCTCACTGTTCCACATATATCAGTATTGTTCACACGTAGGAAATCAGCGAGTATAGGGCTTGTGTATCAGTTGTCTGTGAACAATGTATGACCCTTGCCAAGGTATGGCTGCATCATCTTGCGAACAACATCACCAGAAATGCCCAACATGCGCCTGGTATCATCAAGTGTATTTTTACCTGTGTAGATAATGACATCCAACACAAGACCAGTCTCACAGTCACACATAACAAACAGTTTTATACCAAAGCGATTACGTTTGCTTGGTATATATTGTTTGAATGACAGTCGTCCCTTGAACAGAACCAAGGACTCATCAACAACAATGTTCTTGAATGGATAAAAGTAGGCACTGAATTTTTGCTTGAGATACATAAACAATTCCCGGATTTTGTAGAGGAGGTCATTTCGGTTTGGTGTATTCCTGTCAGAGAAATGCAACATTCTTAGCAACAGAAGGAATCTGTTGCAGGGAAGGAGGTCACGAAGACTGGAGTGCTAATGAAGCAGTCTGTGGACCAGTAGTTTGCTATATTGTTCTTATATGTATGTGGCATAAGCATGACAGTGCCAAGGAATAAATACATTTCAGCCACAGTTGTATCTTTCCACCTGCGCAGCCGTGACGATTCTGTAACATCTACATGGTCCTTTGTATACTGGTAGTACAGGTTGGTCTGGGTAACAATCAGTTTCATTATCGGCTCATCAAAGTATAGTTGAAAATAGTCTAACTCTGTAGACTCATCAGTGATGGGACAGTGTGGCATGATGCCACTTCCACTGCCATCAAAATTGAAAGGATGTGGCACGAATGGTGTATGTTCAGTCCAATTCCATTCACGATCAGCTGGCGCAGGGTGGGCCTGTGGCATGGGACGTGGGGAGCAGGAGGAGGGAGAGGAGTGGGGCCAGCACATGGTTGAGAGGGTGCCGCGTGGTCCTTTGTCTGTCCACACACCGCGCCATGTGGTCCAGGCATCGTGCCACTCACCACTTCTTCCTCCATCCCAGCATACTCTCCTTCATTATCACTATCACTGTCAGTGGCAGGGGTTTTGGAACGTGACCTGCTAAGACCCTTGCCTATGACTGCATATGGTACACTTCCTGAACGTAGGTTATGACGCCCAAAAGTACGTTTCACTGGGGAATAATGATAATCACTGTCACTCGACGAATCGTCTATGGGCATAAAATCGATTTCATCATTGTCACTTATATCACTTTCACTATCGTCACCATAACACATGGAAAATGATAATTTCCTCTTGCGGAGTTGCCTTTGGGTAGCAACACTAGCAACCCCAGAGGTGCTGGGCTGAGGGTCTGTGGCCACACTGGCCACACCAGATGTGCTGGGCTGAGGGTCTGGTATGGCCACACTGTCCACACTGGTCACCCCAGAGGTGATGGGCTGAGGGTCATCTGGGTTCTCATCAATAGTTTCACTAATTCCTTGATTGTTAGTGGCTATATCACTGTCTAGTCCACTAACCTCGTGTTCTGTTTCACTTTCTGGGAATAGTAGTGTTAATACGACGAGGCGTGAGTGAATCACGGGGGTTTGCCATGATGTTTACCCAAGATGGAGCTGAAACTAACTGGGGCTACCATGCGGTACCCTGGCGTCCCCAATTTTTTTCATACTGCGCACACTGAGTGCGCAGACCCATTCTCTCATGTCTAGGCGACTCAGGCCTATCGCGCTAAATTTGAACGAATGTAAAATAAAACTTAGATCTACGTTCGGGGCAGTACGCACGTGAACGTATATCTACGTGTGGACAGCTTAAGGGTTAAAAACCTAGGTAAATTCATTCATTTCTTTGCAGGACAATTTCAGAGTTCTCTCATAATGCCTTAATAAATTTGATATAGTACACGTGAGTATGCAGAATGAAAACCAAATAGTTTACAAGTTGGTATATTATTGTTTTCTAAGTGATGAAGCCACTTCACTCCAATGGCTTTTCCCAATAATTTCCAGGGGTATGCAGGGTGTGCATTTCCCACAGATAAGGAAGTGGAGGATTGGCAGAAGGATGGATTCTTGTGAACAAATGCTGGTGACCTGCAATATTTGGACAGGTGGCCACAATACCAGCATTGTTGAAGTTTTGGTCAAAGTTTAAGTCCTTCCCACTATATAAACTGAGGATGGAAGGGCTAAGCAATCAAAGGTGGGTTCAGATAGTGTCTCTGAAACAGCGTGGGGCAGACATAAGTTTTAAAGCTCAAGTTGCTTGAGACTGTTTAGATCACGATGCATAAAGATTGCTGCATTACAGTAAGTGGGATGAGGATAGTTCCATGGCTCGAACTGAGGAAGGAATGTTTGCTGGATAGTGTGGATCTTGGACAGATTGTCAAACTGTTCAGCATCATGTAAGGTGACAATATGCATCCTATTCTTGAGGATATAGAAGGATATGTTTACATATCTCATAAGTATTTTGCCAATGCCATGATCTGTAAGGTAATCTGTAGGTGCTGTTGGCCGATAGAAAAGAATTTCATCCAAAATTGTTGGTTATAGCAGGACAGTCTGGCGTGTGTCAAGGTCACTTGGATGATAACTCCAAGCCATTGCATTCTGTGACATGCGAATGATCAAAAATTCAATGCTGTGTCATGGAAGAAGCCAGGATCATTGTCAAAGATCAAAGGTTAGAGGTACCATGGAGTTAGGATAAATACCAGAATCAGGGTCAGGCAATGAAGTGCTGCCTAAAAGTGATATTGGGCTCTGAGGAAGGTTCGTGCGATGCTGGAGACGGGTAAGGTTGCCACAGTGATCAGAGGCCCAGGAGGCAAAGCATGATATGTTATTGTTTTGTGTGAAAAAAAGGATGGGAGTGAGGGAGGGGAAGGGGCGGCTCCTAGAATAAACATAAAGAAACCCTGTATACACCCTGAACCATGACCACCTTCAGATCATTGCAAGTACCCCTATCTTACCTAGCATACTAGGATACCTGGCACACTGAGCTAGCCTCAGCCAGTAATAGTGATGGGTGATTGGAAACACCTGCCACCACCACCACCTGAATGACAGTAAAACTTGTGTCATTCATGAACATGCTTCCTAAATAGTCCAATTTCCATTTCACAACATCACCACTGACTGTCACATTAGAATGGAGATGACTTTTTTTCATTGAGCCTAAGAGCAGAATTTCCCAAGAGGGAAATTTTCCCAATAATGAGGCTGAATGGGGTGGGGGAGGATGGATATTTAGATTAGATCTGAGGAAGAGGACAAGAGATTTAATTACTCAGATCAAGAGCTTTTTCATCACACCAAGGATTCTCATGAAGGGGTAAAGATTGATAGGGGTCCAATCTAATGTTTTAGGGACATGTATTCAATAGACTGTATTCTAGCAATGGATCAATGTTGATATGAGAAAAGAAATTCAAAGCCAAGTTTAAATTTTATTAAACCAAAGTCTACATGTTAATATTAAGAAAATTTACAACTGATTTACTTTAGTGTGTATGTAAATCAATAACCACTATAGTGTAGGCAATTGAAAAGAAATTGCTGAAGAATATTTTTTATTCCATAATTTATCATGTACTGTAATTTCATATACATAAAAGACATAAAATCTAGGAGTAAATGTATTCAGCCTTTACTCTTATAAAAACCTACAGCAATATAAAAATGCTTTCTTTGAAGATGTTTTTTAAGACAGTATATACACAGCATGACTAAGGAAGAACTTCAACTCTTATGAAGTTGTTTTCTTAAATTCGATAACAGTTTCTACTAGATAAGGAGGGAAGCACAAAATACCATTTCATACCAGAGCCAAAACGGACTGACAGATCACATTTACACCACAAGACAAAGATGATAATTCTTTGGATCCCACATTACCTTTCGAGTGTCATGCTCTTATTACCTGGCTGCCAAGTGACTGCAGATATATATCTGCTTGATGAGCAACGCTGTGGGAACATTTTAAACATGCTTCTGCTTTTTAGTTCACAGTCATCTAACTGAGGTACCAGTGATATAAAGCATTGATAGATCAAGTACCATGCACCTTGTGATTTATCAAGATTGTCATCTTGAAGAATATATATAATTAGATTCCCAGCTGTGTTCACTTGGCAGAGGAGGTTGTAAGTTTGCTGCTAAGTCTTCAATTACCTCAGAAGGAACATGTTCTCGTCTATGTATATTTTGCATATGGTGCATTCTATATACAGCTCACAAAATCTAATTGTCTGCTTCCTTGCTAACTAAAAATATTCATATCTCCTACTCCTATAATAAAAATGATCATCCAATAAAACTACATACAATTCCTCTTTATCTACAACCTTATTTGATATATTAAAGAAATTAAGAAATCATATCATTTTTACTTTCCATTTTTAAGCACTGGATGAACTGATGAGTACACATTACATCTGCAGTGTTCCAGTTGCCATTTTTAGTTTGATTTTTTCATGAAACTGTTTCAGTTTAAAAAACTTCTCTTGGAGAGATAATTTAATTAGTTTATCAGAGCACACATAAATACTGTGAACTGTGTGTCATTCCCATGTATGCATTAAGTCAAACAGAAGCTTTTTACAAAATGTTTACTTGCCAACACCTGGTAAGCCTACCAACACAACAAGTACCACATTTGTTTCCATTACTGCATGTTCTAAAGTGCAAACAAGTTATTAATTTCTAAGTTTTTCTAAGCTTTTCATTTTTCAATTCTTCTGACTCATGTTCATTTGTAGCCATCAATTCAAGTGTGTCTTGGACAGTACTCCATGCTGCCTGTGCTGTGGCTTCATCTTCCTCTTTACAGTTGTTCTGATTGCTGGGATTACAATTCTTATCTGAACTACCATGATCGTCCATTGAGAATACCTGGCCTCTTTTTACCATTTCACCCCTTGCAGCTAAGATATCCTCAATGTTCTTCTTGCCATCAAGGTCTGAAAACCATCCAAGATTATCTGCCACAAGATGGTGTTTTGCACATCCTTCACAGGTAACTATGACTACACCTTTTTTGTAAGCCAGCTGGGAAATTGTCTTAGACTGTCTTGTGTTACATACTTTACATGTATATGTCAACTGAAACATGGGTTCAATTTTCCCTAATTGCTTATCATTTCCTTCATGCTTACCAGAACTTTGGCTACAAAAATTAGCTACAGTACAGTGAAAATGCTGATTTATGTTGCTATCCTTGACTAGAAGCTCAAACCTTGCAAACAAAGTTCTTGGTATAGCTGTTAAAGCTGATCTACCAATGTTATACCTTAAAAATTTTGTTGCTACTTTTGCAATGTGTGCCATAATTAAAGAATACACAGTGGTCAACAGTGATTAGTAATAAAATACATTCAATGATTGCACTTAAACTGATTGATCCACCTGTTGCTGCTCTTGGACAAGGTTCTGCTGAGCTTCAATCTGCTTATTCGTCTCATCAATGCGTCGCTGCATATAAATGGGCTGAACTTCTGCATAAACTGACATAATCTTGTGGTTCACACTTATGTGTTTCCCAACACAACGATCCACACAGGCTGTCTGAAAAGAGTAAATCTGATTTAATAAAATTAATAAAATAATATACTGTATTAGAATGGGAATAGACACAAAGATATTTAGATAAGAGTGGAGGAACAAGGAGTAAAGAACATTAAAGTAATAAAACATTTACAGGAGGGCCTCACTTTACAGTGCTTCACTTCACAGCATTTTGCCAATACAGCAGTTTTCAATTAGTATACCAATTCTTCATTTATTCAGACTTCCTACAATAAACGTATTCACCACTCACTATAAGCTAAGGATGAAAATATTTTAAGGTAAGTAATGTGTGAACTGTATAGTAGGGCCCCCACTTATATGGCGGGTTAGGTTCCAGACTACTGCCGTAAAGCGGAAATCACCATAAAGTGGAACACCCTTTTTTTCCACTTATAAATGCATATAAATGCTAAATAAGAAGTTTACAAGGAGTTTGTACAGACGGAACGCCATCAATGGTGGGTTTAATGAAAGGATTTTGTCACAAGTGTATGAACTCAAGGATGAGTTACTTGCTTTTACCTTTGAGCAGCAACAAGAATTTTGTGTGTTGCTGCAGATGACACTTGGTCTACAAAATTATCATTCTTAGTGGAGTAATTAAAGAAATCCTGACTTTTACAAGCGAATGACATTCGGTATATGTACATTCTGTCTTAGCTGATTTATCCAAAACCCTTAAATTATTGTTTTCTTCTGTTTTAGTTTCGAAAATTTGTGAAATTGCACTGGAATAGAGTAGTTAGCAATAGAACTAGGCATTAAAAGACAATAAAAAAGTAAAATACAGTAGGGTCCCACTTATATGGCAGGTTAGGTTCCAGGCTAGTGCCTTAAAGCAGACATCGCCGAAAAGCAGAACACCATTTTTTTCCACTTCTAAATGCATATAAATGCCAGACAACAAGCTTACACTAACTTATATTAAGTTAGCAATAGCACTAGGCATTAAAAAACACAATAAAAAGTAAGATACACACAGAGTACACTTATTACTTACCTTAAAGTATTAATATTGGCTTAAAATAATCTGTGAACTAATTTATGAAAAGATCAGTAGTCATCCAAGCTTTCGAATTGGGATTATAATAAACAGGGAGGCTACCTTTTGCATAGTTCTTTAGGGCCCTAGGATTCTCTGAGTGATAAATTATCATAGGTTTTAACTTGCAATCCCCAGCAGCATTAGCTCCTAGCAAGAGTGTTAGCTGAAGACTCAGATGAGTCAAAGGGATGTTAGGAAGTATTTCTTCAGTCATAGAGTAGTCAGGAAGTGGAATAGTATAGCAAGTGATGTAGGTGAGTACACTCTTGGGTTATCCTGGGTTCTCTATACATATGCTGCTAGATGTAACTGTATTTGATGGCTATCTCAGTGATCAACATATACCTTGTTAGTAAGTTTATTCAGGTAGTATACACAAATAGTTACATAGATTATCATACATAGCAGAATATGCATAGAGAACCTAGGATAACCCAAAAAAGTCAGTTCACTGAGTTTAATCATTTCTAACTTGGCACTTAAAGTAAGAGGCTTACGACTCCTCTTTTTATCACAACTAAGCTTAGACGCCATAGTCAATGAGAGCCAACTAGTTACCGAAAGAGTAAACGAGAGAGAGAGAACGAGATACAAAGTTCAGACAAGGCAAAAAAGCAAACTGAACAGGTAGTGGGTGATCACTCGGTCAGGCGAAATGAATGCAATTAATATGTGTCCACTTTTAGTTCATTCACATACGTTTGTAAGAGTTTGTGAAACTTTTACCTCAAAATAATTTTTTTTATTATAATAATTACCTCACAATACAAATACCCTTACATTGTGTACAAGTTAGTACAAAATAAACAGCAACACTCCCATTCTCATGCAACACACTATTTTTAGAGTTAATGATAGTATTATTATTATTATTATCATCATAATAAAAAAGAAGCACTAAACCCACAAAGGTCGTGAATAGTTATATATAGAGTGAAGGCATATGAAAGGAATATTTTTCTACAGTTATCCCTCAGTGTTTGACTAGAGAAAACATAATTCTTCCGACACTCCTACAAAGTCACTTGGTAAACAAATATATTTGTCAATTTTTATTCTGTGGGTGTATGTATCATGTTTATATGCTTTGTAACGTATTTTTTAAATAATTTTGAAGAAAATATCATAGATGAATTAATGAAAATGTCTATATTAACGACATTTAATGTGCCCAAGAGTGATTATTATTAATATTACGTAATGTTTTCCCTCTGCCCGGCAACACAATAGCATATAAACAGCATGTTTATATGCTTTGTAACGTGTTTCTTATATAATTTTTGAAGAAAATATCATAGATGAGTTAATGAAAATGTATATATTAACGTAAAATAAGACCTTTAATGTGCCCAAGAGTGATTGTTATTATTTTATTTTATTTTTATTAACACATCGGCCGATTCCCACCAAGGCAGGGTGGCCCGAAAAAGAAAAACTTTCATCATCATTCACTCCATCACTGTCTTGCCAGAGGGGTGCTTTACACTACAGTTATAAAACTGCAACATTAACACCCCTCCTTCAGAGTGCAGACACTGTACTTCCCATCTCCAGGACTCAAGTCCGGCCTGCCGGTTTCCCTGAATCCCTTCATAAATGTTACTTTGCTCACACTCCAACAGCACGTCAAGTATTATAAACCATTTGTCTCCATTCACTCCTATCAAATACGCTCACACATGCTTGCTGGAAGTCCAAGCCCCTCGCACACAAAACTTCCTTTACCCCCTCCCTCCAACCTTTCCTAGGCCGACCCCTACCCCGCCTTCCCCTCCACTACAGATTTATACACTCTCGGTTATTCTGTCTCGTTCCATTCTCTCTACATGTCCGAACCACCTCAACAACCCCTCCTCAGCTCTCTGGATAATAGTTTTGGTAATCCCGCACCTCCTCATAATTTCCAAACTACGAATTCTCTGCATTATATTCACACCACACATTGACCTCAGACATGACATCTCCACTGCCTCCAGCCTTCTCCTCGTTACAACATTCATCACCCATGCTTCACACCCATATAAGAGTGTTGGTATAACTATACTCTCATACATTCCCTTCTTTACTTCCATGGATAAAGTTCTTTGTCTCCACAGACTCCGAAGTGCTCCACTCACCCTTTTTCCCTCATCAATTCTATGATTCACCTCATCCTTCATAGACCCATCTGCTGACATGTCCACTCCCAAATATCTGAATACATTCACCTCCTCCTCCATACTCTCTCCCTCCAATCTGATATCCAGTCTTTCGTCACCTAATCTTTTTGTTATCCTCATCACCTTACTCTTTCCTATATTCACTTTCAATTTTCTTCTTTTACACACCCTACCAAATTCATCCACCAACCTCTGCAACTTCTCTTCAGAATCTCCCAAAAGCACAGTGTCATCAGCAAAAAGCAACTGTGACAACTCCCACTTTGTATTTAATTCTTTATCTTTTAACCCCACACCTCTTGCCAAGACCCTCGCATTCACTTCTCTTACAACCCCATCTATAAATATATTGAACAACCACGGTGACATCACACATCCTTGTCTAAGGCCCACTTTTACTGGGAAATAGTCCCTTCCCTCCTACACACTCTAACCTGAGCCTTACTATCCTCATAAAAACTCTTCACTGCTTTCAGTAACCTACCTCCTATTCCATACACCTGCAACATCTGCCACATTGGCCCCCTATCCACCCTATCATACGCCTTTTCCAAATCCATAAATGCCACAAAAACCTCTTTACCCTTATCCAAATACTGTTCACCTATATGTTTCATTGTAAACACTTGGTCTACACACCCCCTACCTTTCCTAAAGCCCCCTTGTTCATCTGCTATCCTGCTTTCTGTCTTACTCTTAATTTTTTCAATAATAACTCTACCATAAACTTTACCAGGCACACTCAACAGACTTATTCCCCTATAATTTTTGCACTCTCTTTTGTCCCCTTTGCCTTTATACAAAGGAACAATACACGCTCTCTGCCAATCCCTAGGTACCTTACCCTCTTCCATACATTTATTAAATAATAGCACTAACCACTCCAAAACTATATCCCCACCTGCTTTTAACATTTCTATCTTTATCCCATCAATCCCAGCTGCCTTACCCCCTTTCATTCTACCCACTGCCTCACGAACTTCTCCCACACTCACAACTGGCTCTTCCACACTCCTACAAAATGTTATTCCTCCTTGCCCTATACACGAAATCACAGCTTCCCTATCTTCATCAACATTTAACAACTCCTCAAAATATTCCCTCCATCTTCCCGATACCTCTAACTCTCCATTTAATAACTCTCCTCTCCTATTTTTAACTGTCAAATCCATTTGTCCCCTAGGCTTCCTCAACTTATTAATCTCACTCCAAAACTTTTTCTTATTTTCAACAAAATTTGTTGATAACATCTCACCCACTCTCTCATTTGCTCTCTTTTTACATTGCTTCACCACTCTCTTAACCTCTCTTTTTCTCTCCATATACTCTTCCCTCCTTGCATCACTTCTACTTTGTAAAAACCTCTCATATGCTAACTTTTTCTCCCTTACTACTCTCTTTACATCATCATTCCACCAATCGCTCTTCTTCCCTCCCGCACCCACTCGCCTGTAACCACAAACTTCTGCTGAACATTCTAACACTACATTTTTAAATCTACCCCATACATCTTCGACCCTATTGCCTACACTCTCACTAGCCCATCTATCCTCCAATAGTTGTTTATATCTTACCCTAACTGCCTGAAGTCTACTCAACAGTCTTTTATCTACCAATACATAGTCCAACAAACTACTGTCATTACGCCCTACATCATATCTTGTATACTTATTTATCCTCTTTTTCTTAAAATATGTATTACCTATAACTAAACCCCTTTCTATACAAAGTTCAATCAAAGGGCTCCCATTATCATTTACACCTGACACCCCAAACTTACCTACCACACCCTCTCTACATGTTTCCCCTACTTTAGCAATTAGGTCCCCTACCACAATTACTCTCTCACATCTCATATTTATATTAATTTATTCTACTGTGGGGTGTATTTAGATGGATTAAGCAAAATGTATATATTAACGTGTGTAAGTTTACTTAGATACAGGTACACAAGTATAATTATGTGGGTGGGTGTGAGTTGGACCTGACTAGCTTATGCTACTAGGTCTGATGCCATGCTCCTTCCTTCAGAGGATGTGACCTGACTAGGTGGGTCATTGGTCTAAGCTGGGGGGTGACATGGACTTGCCTTGCGTGGGCCAGTAGGCCTGCTGCAGTGTTCCTTCTTTCTTATGTTCTTGTATATTCGGCAGGCTGGCTGGCTTTGGCTGTCTCTGGTTGTCTCTCTATCTGTCTATATCTTTGTCTGTCTATATCTTTGTCTGTCTATATCTATATGTCCTATCTCTCTCTCTCTCTCTCTCTCTCACATGTACACATAAGTACAGTTATTATACATAGTGTAAATTACCTAGGATAACCCAAAAATTCCAGGCAAAGTGCTATACAATACTTGTAGAGATAAGGCATAATAAGCATGACTGGCAAGTAATACGCATCTTCACTTCTGCATCGTGTATAATACCTGTTGGCTTACGAGCTGCACTCTGAGAATGAGACAAGCAGACGGAAAGACACACACACAGGCAGACAGACAGACAGATAAGTAGAGTTAGACAGAAATAAGCAGAGCTTGACAAACAGACAGATCCAGGCAGACAGACAGATACAGACAGATAGACAGACAGACAGATAGACAGAGACAGATAGACAGAGACAGATAGACAGACAGGCAGACAGATAGACATTGAAAAAGGGAGGGTTCCCTCCAGCACTGCTGACATTTATCAAATGTCACTGGGCTGTCAAGAGTTATCTGACACTTGTCAACACACCATTCTTCAAGGAGTTTCATATACTCCAGGCACACAGGCAGAGCTAGACAGACACCGACAGAGATACAGACAGATACAGACAAACAGATTCAGACAGACAGATACAGACAGAGAGATAGACAGATAGACCAGACCTCTTTCTACACATAGCTCAATTAAAGGCTCCCTATTTTCATTTACCCCTGACACCTCAAATTTACCTACTACTCCCTCCACTACATTTTTACCCACTTTAGCATTGAGATCCCCAACCACAAGTACTCTCTCACTTGGTTCAAAACTCCCCACGCACTCACTCAACATTTCCCAAAATCTCTCTAAGACAGATAGATAGATAGACAGACAGAAAGACAGATAGATAGATAGACAGACAGACACAGATAGATAGATACAGAGTGAAAGAGCGAGGGTTCCCTGCACACATTCATTCATCAATGTCACTGCCTTATCAGTAGTTATCTGGCAATTGTCATAACACCATTCTTCAAGGAGTTTCATATATACTCCTGGATGTCTAAAACATTGCTGGGACCTATAAATACTTCCTATATATTTATAGACAATAGTAAATGACCAAGGTAGGCAATAATGTTCACCTGTTGGTGTGATTGTGACTATTTGAGTACTATTTCAGTACATAATATTAGTGTTAGAACAAAGATTGGCTATGAAATCACAGGAACTATTGTAAATTGTAATTACCAGAACATAAAAATTATATAAATTAAAATGAAAACTAGAAAAAAAAGTATATCGGCAATACTTCTGCAAGTGGCAGGACTTGATGTTGCCGTCAGGTGAGCATCCAGCACCAAATTGGCGGGCTTATATCTCAGTAAGTACTGGCCCTAAAAAAATTTTTTTTTTTTAGCCTATCCTGTTTATAAAAATGCACTCTTCATATAAAAAAAAAAAAAAAAAAAAAATTCAAAATATTCAGGGCAGTGGGCAGGTGAACGTATATCTGCGCTTGGACAGTTTAAGGGTTAATACATCCATCCTAACTGGTGTTGTGCCAGAGATGTGGAAGATAGCTAATGTAGTTCCTTTATTCAAATCAGGGGATAAGTCAATTCCATCAAATTACCATCCAATAAACCTCACGTCTATAGTAGGCAAATTATTAGAATCAATTATAGCTGATATTATTAGAAGTCACCTTGAAGAACATAATTTGATTAATGAATCTCAGCATGGGTTCACGAGAGGTCGTTCCTGCCTGACAAATTTACTGACGTTTTTCAATAAAACATTTGAGGCAGTAGACAGTGATAAAGAATATGATATAGTTTACTTGGATTTCAGTAAGGCCTTTGATAGAGTACCTCACAAGAGACTCTTAAGAAAGGTGGCAGCTCATGGTATAGGAGGTAAAGTTCTAGCATGGATAGAGGCATGGCTTACCAATAGGAAGCAGAGTTTCCATTAATGGGGTCAAATCTGAATGGGGATTAGTCACTAGTGGCATTCCACAAGGATCAGTTTTAGGCCCATTGTTGTTCATAATTTACATAAATGACCTTGACAAAGGAATTGCAAATGACATGAGTAAATTTGCTGATGATACAAAAATAGGCCGTATAATTAATTCTGAGGAGGATACCAGTGAACTCCAGGAGGATTTGGACAAATTAATGTCTTGGTCTGAAAAGTGGCAGATGAAGTTCAATGTGGACAATTGTAAGGTGCTAGTCGTTAGTAATGAAAATATCCCTTGAATTTATAAACTAGGTGAAGTAGAGCTTGATCATACAGAATGTGAAAAAGACTTGGGAGTCATGGTAAGCAGAAATCTAAAGCCAAGACAACAGTGCCTAAGTGTGCGGAATAAGGCTAACAGATTACTAGGATTTATTTCAAGAAATATAAGCAACAGAAGTCCAAAAGTTATTTTACAGCTCTATACATCACTAGTGAGACCTCATTTGGATTACGCAGCTCAGTTTTGGTCTCCTTACTACAGAATGGATATAGATTCGTTGGAGAACATACAGAAAAGAATGACTAAAATGATTTACAGTATAAGAAATCTCCCGTATGAAGACAGACTTAGAGCGTTGAATCTCCACTCTCTGGAGAGACGTAGAATGAGGGGAGATATCATCGAGGTGTACAAGTGGATGATGGACATAAACAAAGGAGATATTAATTAAATAGTGAGGATATCGAACCAAGTAAGAAGCAGAAATAATGGATTTAAATTGGATAAATTTAGATTTAGAAAGGACATAGGCAAGTACTGGTTTTTGAACAGAGTGTAGATGCGTGGAACAATCTTCCGAGTAGGGTGATAGAGACTAGGACCTTGGGTGGCTTTAAAAAGAGATTGAACAAATATATGAGTGGGAGGGGCTGGGTTTGATTAGTGTCGTGAGTACGGGAGTAAATTCTTAGGTAGTGGTGGTTTTGATAAGGACCTGCCTTGTATGGGCCAGTAGGCCTTCTGCAGTGTTCCTCCATTCTTATGTTCTTATTCTTATCAGTTATAATAATAATGTAGGTATGTAGTCTGCCTGGGTTACATACCTACATCTAACTACAGTGGTCCCTTGGTTTTCGATTTTAATCCGTTCCAGATGGATCAGCTAAAACCAAAATTGGCGAAAACCAAAACTATTTTCCCCATAAGAAATAATGGAAATTCAATTAATCCGTTCAAACCCAGAAGTTTGGAAAAAAAAAAATTGGGGGGCCTTAAAGATAGATTTACATGCACAAATGAATGAACTCTATGTGGCACTTACCTTTATTGAAGACTGATGTTGCTGGATGGAAGAGAGGGAAGAGGGGAGAGGGAAGAGACCCTATTTTTTGGAAGGGGAATCCCCCTCCATAAGGACTCTAGGTACCAAGTCCTCATCTGGGGTCACTTCCCTTCTTTGTCTTTTAATCCCACTAGGATCAGCTTGAGAGTCACTGCACACCTGTGGTACTAAATATCTGTCCAGAGAGCTCTGTGTCTGGCGGCTCTTTAAAATGTCCCTAAAATGGGACATGACATTGTCATTGTAAAAGTAGCCAGCACGGGTTGCAACATCTTTCTCAGGGTGATGTTCCTCCACAAATGAATGCACCCTACTCCACATTCCACAAATCTCCTTAATCTCTGAAGAAGGCACATTACATCTCTATTCCTCCACTGAAGCAATTTCCTGAGTTGTGGTTTGATGGTGTTGCAGCTCTTCACTGGTTAGATCTTCATTGTGGTCCTCCACCAACTCTTCCACATCCTGGCTACTCACATTCAACCCCATGCAATTCCCCAATGCCACAATACTTTCCACAACTTCCATAGGCTCCTCAGGGTCAGCCCCAAACCCTTCAAAATCTCTC
Source organism: Cherax destructor (assembly GCA_009830355.1). NCBI lineage: Eukaryota > Metazoa > Arthropoda > Malacostraca > Decapoda > Parastacidae > Cherax > Cherax destructor. Next base: position 15,597 of record WNWK01031610.1, read on the forward strand.
TCTGGGACACAATCTGGCCACAACTTTCTCCAAGCAGAGTTCATCGTCCTGGAAGTCACTCCCTGCCAAGCTTTATCTATAAGGCCTATGCAATGGAAGACATTGAAGTGATCCTTCCAGAACTCTCTTAGGGTCAATGCAGAGTCATTGGTCATATCAAAGCACCTTTGAAACATTAATAACAAAAAAGGCACAATACCGTGACTGGAACAATACACACACAACCCGCACATATAAAAGGGAGGAGCTTACGACGACGTTTCGGCCCGACTTGGACCATTTACAAAGTCACACTAACACACAGAGACGGAGGAAGGGGTATTTATAGGCAGGCAGACAGGGGAGGGTACAAGAGAGTGGGGTAATAATGGAGTAAGTAGTAGAAGTGGTAGTAGTAGTAATAGTGGTAGTGGAGACAGTCATGTACTAGGAGAGGAGCACTGCAATGAGGCTAGCGGCCCGCAAGGGTGGGACGAGAACACAGAGGGAGGAAAGGCGAATAAAATGAAGGACAAATACAAGGCAAAAGAAAAGAAAGAAAGGAAAACCCATAGGAGAAAAAAGAGAAGGGGGAAGAGATGAAAGGGGAAGGAATCAGGTTAAGTCACGGGTGTTCTGAAGTTTAGAGCATTTAACAATGTAATGAGAGAGGAAAGCATCAACAGAGACAAAGCCAGGGCTAAGATTCATACAGGAAAAGTTATGTATAAGGGAGGATTCAACCAGGCGGCGACTATGAAAGTTGGACGTAGGGTAGACAGTTTTAGCAGAAGACCAATCAATAGGATGACTGTGATCTCTGACATGACAGAAAAGAGCATTATTAGTGTCGGCAAGCCTAACACTATTTTTGTGCTCCTTGAGTCTGTCAGAAAGAGATCGGCCAGTTTCTCCGAAGTACTGAAGAGGACAGGAGGAGCAAGAAATAGAGTAGACACCAGGAGAATCTGTGGAGGGAGGGGAGGTATGAACAAGATTAGTGCGAAGAGTGTTAGTCTGACGAAAGGTAAGTTTGATGTCTAAGGAACGGAGAGAGTTGCTGAGATTAGAGAGACCAGAGATGTAGGGAAGGCAGAGGACTGGAGAGTTCTCAGGAGTAGAGGGTTTAGGAGAGAAGAAAGTCCGTTTGGCACGAGAGAAAGCAGAGTCTATGAAATGGGAAGGGTAGCCCAGGCGGGAAAATGAATTATGAAGAGTGGAAATTTCTGCTTCAAGAAACTGAGGATCACAGATGCGGAGAGCACGGAGAAAGAGGGAGATAAGAACACTCTTCTTGACAGAGGAGGCATGATAAGAGAAGTAATGAATGTACATGCCACTGTGCATAGGCTTGCGGTACACGGAGAAGGCAAAACCTGTAACTGAGCGGTGGACATGAACATCAAGGAAAGGAAGCAAAGAATTAGATTCCCAATCAGCTTTAAACTTAATGGAAGGGGCAAGATTATTAAGAGCATCAAGAAAAGGTTGGAAGAGACTTGAGTCATGAGGCCAAAGAGCAAAGATGTCATCTACATAGCGGAGCCAGAGTGAAGGACGTACATCAATAGTGGGAAGAAGGACAGTCTCGAAGTATTCCATGTAAAGATTAGCAAGAACAGGAGATAGAGGAGAGCCCATAGCGACACCAAAGGTTTGAGAATAATATTTACCTTGAAAGGAAAAGGAGTTAAGAGTCCACACAAAGGCGGATAAGATCAAGAAAGACATCAGTAGGTAAAGGGAGATGAAGTAACCCTTCATTGGCCTTCTCTCTGAGAAAATTAATGACATCATCTAGAGGGACATTAGTGAAGAGGGACTCGACATCAAGACTAAGCATCTTACAGGTCGGGAGAGAGCGAACCCGTTCGATGAAGTCTTGAGAGTGACGAAGGTGGGCAGGAGAAAAAGTACCAAGAAAGGGAGTGAGGGTTTTGGCTAGCCAGGAAGCAAGAGAATAAGAGACAGAACCTCTAGAAGATATGATGGGACGCAGAGGAATATCCCGCCTGGGCTACCCTTCCCATTTCATAGACTCTGCTTTCTCTCGTGCCAAACGGACTTTCTTCTCTCCTAAACCCTCTACTCCTGAGAACTCTCCAGTCCTCTGCCTTCCCTACATCTCTGGTCTCTCTAATCTCAGCAACTCTCTCCGTTCCTTAGACATCAAACTTACCTTTCGTCAGACTAACACTCTTCGCACTAATCTTGTTCATACCTCCCCTCCCTCCACAGATTCTCCTGGTGTCTACTCTATTTCTTGCTCCTCCTGTCCTCTTCAGTACTTCGGAGAAACTGGCCAATTTCTTTCTGACAGACTCAAGGAGCACAAAAATAGTGTTAGGCTTGCCGACACTAATAATGCTCTTTTCTGTCATGTCAGAGATCACAGTCATCCTATTGATTGGTCTTCTGCTAAAACTGTCTACCCTACGTCCAACTTTCATAGTCGCCGCCTGGTTGAATCCTCCCTTATACAGTAGAACGTCATTTAGCACGAGATTATGTTGCACGTTACCGGTATTGCACGATTTAAGATTTGCGACACATTATCATCTTACACGACGTAAAGATGATATTACACGGTTCGGCAGGAGGGGAAAAATTTTGAGCGCATGGTTATTTACTGCCTAAGAATCCTCATGCTTTGAGGAAAAGGGAATTTTTCCTTCCTGTAAACTAAGTTTATTCAGATACACGGGGCCAGGAGCTGAGTCTCGACCCCTGCAACCACAATTAGGTGTGTACAGTTACATACATTATCATACATAGCAGCATATGTGTAGAGAACCTAGGATAACCCAAGTCAGTCAATGGAAATACTGTCACTCTGACTTTTTTGGGTTATCCTAGGTTCTCTACACATATGCTGCCATGTATGATAATCTTCGTAACTGTATCTGTGTATACCTGAATAAACTTACTTACAGTTTGTGGGAAGGAAAAACAAGTAACCATTCTTACAAGCAGTCTTGTTACTACTACTGTTGTTGTGGTTCAGCAGACACCACCCGCCTTACCCACCCACCACGGACCCCAGCATTCGTACGTATTTCATACGCGTTAAGAAGTCCTGGCTACAAGCCAGCTGTGTTTGTGAAGAATAAAATAAAGAGTGAATTGTGTTTTGATCTTGAATTAAGAAGAAAACAAAGATATTAGACAAGACATAACCCGTGGCCGTAATGAAGTGTTACTTTGTACACATAAAAAGATGTAAACATAAGTTTGTGTGACTGACTGACTTGACTGACTGACTTGACTGACTTGACTGACTGAGTGACTGACTAACTTGACTGACTAACTTTGACTGACTGACTGACTTGACTGACTTGACTGACTGACTTGACTGACTTGACTGACTGACTGAATGACTTGACTGACTGACTGAATGACTTGACTGACTGACTGAATGACTTGACTGACTGAATGACTTGACTGACTTACTGAATGACTTGACTGACTTACTGAATGACTTGACTGACTTACTGAATGACTTGACTGACTTACTGAATGACTTGACTGACTTACTGAATGACTTGACTGACTTACTGAATGACTTGACTGACTTACTGAATGACTTGACTGACTTACTGAATGACTTGACTGACTTACTGAATGACTTGACTGACTTACTGAATGACTTGACTGACTTACTGAATGACTTGACTGACTTACTGAATGACTTGACTGACTTACTGAATGACTTGACTGACTTACTGAATGACTTGACTGACTTACTGAATGACTTGACTGACTTACTGAATGACTTGACTGACTTACTGAATGACTTGACTGACTTACTGAATGACTTGACTGACTTACTGAATGACTTGACTGACTTACTGAATGACTTGACTGACTTACTGAATGACTTGACTGACTTACTGAATGACTTGACTGACTTACTGAATGACTTGACTGACCTACTGAATGACTTGACTGACCTACTGAATGACTTGACTCACTTACTGAATGACTTGACTGACTTACTGAATGACTTGACTTACTTACTGAATGACTTGACTGACTTACTGAATGACTTGACTGACTTATTGAATGACTTGACTGACTTATTGAATGACTTGACTGACTTACTGAATGACTTGACTGACTTACTGAATGACTTTACTGACTTACTGAATGACTTGACTGACCTACTGAATGACTTGACTGACCTACTGAATGACTTGACTGACTTACTGAATGACTTGACTGACTTACTGAATGACTTGACTGACTTACTGAATGGCTTGACTGACTTACTGAATGGCTTGACTGACTTACTGAATGGCTTGACTGACTTACTGAATGGCTTGACTGACTTACTGAATGGCTTGACTGACTTACTGAATGGCTTGACTGACTTACTGAATGGCTTGACTGACTTACTGAAAGGCTTGACTGACTTACTGAATGGCTTGACTGACTTAAAGTTAGACACTCAGTTCAACCATCGACTTCAGTTCAAGAACTTCTACTATCCACCTCAGCCCAGTAGGGCCACACCATCCATATCCACTCTTCACTACCATCCACAAACATCATTACCCACAATTTAAGGTAAGAAATACTATTATTTCTATTGCATTTGTAGTCTTAAGCAATAATAGATCATGACAATGCACTACAATTACATATCCACCTCAGCTCAGTAGGGCCACACCATCCATATCCACTCTTCACTACCATCCACAAACATCATTACCCACAATTTAAGGTAAGAAATACTATTATTTCTATTGCATGTGTAGTCTTAAGCAGTAATAGATCATGACAATGAACTAAAATTACATATTCGCCTTCAATTTTTGCAAGATATGTTGGTCTAAAAAAACTTGTTTGGCTTTTTGGGGACTCTCAAACACGTAACCCTATTTTTCCCATAAGTTCTGTTAATTATTTAAGACGAAATTATCTAACACGACTTTTTCAGGAACGTAACTATCGTGCTAAATGACGTTCTACTGTACATAACTTTCCCTGTATGAATCTTAGCCCTGGCTTTGTCTCTGTTGATGCTTTCCTCTCTCATTACATTGTTAAATGCTCTAAACTTCAGAACACCCGTGACTTAACCTGATTCCTTCCCCTTTCATCTCTTCCCCCTTCTCTTTTTTCTCCTATGGGTTTTCCTTTCTTTCTTTTCTTTTGCCTTGTATTTGTCCTTCATTTTATTCGCCTTTCCTCCCTCTGTGTTCTCGTCCCACCCTTGCAGGCCGCTAGCCTCATTGCAGTGCTCCTCTCCTAGTACATGACTGTCTCCACTACCACTATTACTACTACTACCACTTCTACTACTTACTCCATTATTACCCCACTCTCTTGTACCCTCCCCTGTCTGCCTGCCTATAAATACCCCTTCCTCCGTCTCTGTGTGTTAGTGTGACTTTGTAAATGGTCCAAGTCGGGCCGAAACGTCGTCGTAAGCTCCTCCCTTTTATATGTGCGGGTTGTGTGTGTTTTGAAACATTGCTTTGGTGTACAGTTTTTGAAGTTTGCAATGACCTGCTGGTCCATGGGCTGGATGAGAGGAGTGGTGTTAGGAGGCAAGAACTTCATTGTTACAAATTTTAAATTCTTAGACATTTGGTCTTCCAAGTCTCGAGGATGAGCAGGAGCATTGTCCATTACCAGGAGGCACTTAAGTGGCAATTTATTGTCCAATAGATATCTCTTCACACTGGGGCCAAACACTTGAATAAACCATTCCAGGAAAATTTCCCTAGTGACCCACATCACACACAATTTACTCTTGTCAACACTGTATTTCTTGAACACACTGGGATTTTCAGAGTGATACACCAGTAAAGGCTTCACTTTGAAATCCCCACTAGCATTACCACACAACATTAGAGTTAGCCTGTCTTTCATAGGCTTGTGTCCTGGCATTGCCTTTTCCTCCTGCGTGATGTAGGTCCTCCTTGGCATTTTCACAACACTATCACCCGCTAGCAGTTTTTAGTTTATCCACACCAATAACAATTTCTCCATATTTTCAATTGTTTGTGATCTCTGTTTCGTTATCGTATTCACCCCTTTCGCAACATTAGCTTCCGTGATTTCTTTTCTCTTCGCCACAATGGAACTGATGGTTGATGGGTTTTTCTTGTATATTCTGGCGAGCTCGGCAATACGTACACCACTATCATATTTTTCTATTATTTCTTTCTTCATTTCTACGGTGTTCCTCACTTTCTTTACCAAAGAACTCGCACTAGGAGCTTTCTTTGGGCCCATGGTAGCTTATTTAGTAGTCACACACAATAATCAAGGGCCAAAAACAATGAATTGTTAATAAATGTTTTGTATGAACTCCTGGGGTGATGTTCACTCAAGCATAAACAATGCTAGACTGCGTGACAATGTGCATGGGAGGTGCGTGGGTGGCGGGCCTACGGCCTTTGTATGTGCGCGGCACTGGTGTACAGGTTGCGTACCATCGGCAAAAACTGAGACAATCGAAAACCAAGGGATGACTGTACATGTGGCCCAGAGCCATATTATTACCATCGACATACCATGTTCACTGAGTTTAATCGTTTCTATCAACTATGTTTAGATGCCATCATAAACAAAGGGAGAAGTAATGAATACAGTGGACCCTCGCTATTCGAACTTAATCCGTTCCAGGAGCTTGTTCTTAACACGAAATGTTTGAAAGGCGATTTAATATTTCCCATAAGAAATAATGGAAATACAATTAATCCGTTCCAGAAACCCAAAAATATTAAAAAATAATATATTTTAATAAAATTAAGCTTCTACATACACAAAAGAAATACATACTACTACTACTAAAAGTAATAGTAAATAAATGCATGTATTTTTACTTACCTTTATTGAAGATTGTTGATGGCATATGGAAGATAGGGAGGAGGAGTGAGGGAGGGAGGGGTTAGTGTTTGGAAGGAGAATCCACCTCCAAAAGGACTTCAGGTATCAAAGCCCTATTTGGGGTTTCTTGTCTTTTTGGTCATTTAATCCCACTAGGACCAGCTTGAGAGT